>CAXITT010000002.1:3054824-3100671 GCA_964033795.1 Lymnaea stagnalis | reverse complement strand
GGGGGAGAAGGACAAGGTGGGGGCAGTGGTTTGATCCATTAAGGGGGGAGAAGGACAAGGTGGGGGCAGTGGTTTGATCCATTAAGGGGGAGAAGGACAAGGTTGGGGCTGTGGTTTGATCCATTAAGGGGGAGAAGGACAAGGTTGGGGCAGTGGTTTGATCCATTAAGGGGGGAGAAGGACAAGGTGGGGGCAGTGGTTTGATCCATTAAGGGGGGAGAAGGACAAGTTGGGGGTAGGTTTTTGGCCCATTAAGAGGGGAGAAGGATAAGTTTGGGGTATTTGTTTGGCCCATTGAGGGTGGTGAAGGACACGGTTAGGTTTGGTGTTTGGCCCATTAAGAGGGGAGCAGGACAAGGTTGGGGTAGGTGTTTGGCCCATTAAGGGGGGGGGAGAAGGACAATCTTGTTATATCCCTTGGGAGGAAAGCTGATGGTAATAACCTTTCAATTCAAAGATCTTGTTTGGGGAGATAATAGGGTTAAGGAAATTACGTAAGTAATTCTGGTTAACTCCCTTCATATTTTCACTTATCACCCCAAGAACATTCCTTACTACAACACTAGTCCAGGGATTTAGTTGCTTAGAATCTTTTCTCGATGCAAGTCACTTTGTGCTCTGTACAAGTCAATTTGTGCTGGGTGCAAGTCACTTTGTTCCCGTTACAAGTCAATTTGTGCTCTGTAGAAGTCAATTTGTGCTCTGTACAAGTCAATTTGTGCTCAGTACAAGTCAATTTGTGCTCTGTACAAGTCGATTTTTGCTGGGTGCAAGTCACTTTGTTCCCGTTACAAGTCAATTGGTGCTCAGTACAAGTAATTTTGTGCTCTGTACAAGTCAATTTGTGCCCGGTACAAGTCACTTTATTCCAGTTACAAGTCAATTTGTGCTGGGTGCAAGTCACTTTGTTCCCGTTACAAGTCACTTTGTGCTGTGTACAAGTCAATATGAGCCTGGTAAAAGTCACTTTGTTCCCGTTACAAGTCAATTGGTGCCCGGTACAAGTCACTTTGTGCTGTGTACAAGTCAATATGAGCCTGGTAAAAGTCACTTTGTTCCCGTTACAAGTCAATGTGTGCTTTTTACAAGTCACTTTGTGCTGTGTACAAGTCAATATGAGCCTGGTGAAAGTCACTTTGTTCCCGTTACAAGTCAATTTGTGCCCGGTACAAGTCACTTTGTGCTGTGTACAAGTCAATATGAGCCTGGTAAAAGTCACTTTGTTCCCGTTACAAGTCAATTTGTGCTCGGTACAAGTCACTTTGTTCCCGTTACAAATCAATTTGTGCCCGTTACAAGTCACTTTGTTCCCGTTACAAGTCAATTTGTGCCCGGTACAAGTCACTTTGTTCCCGTTACAAATCAATTTGTGCCCGGTACAAGTCACTTTGTTCCCGTTACAAATCAATTTGTGCCCGGTACAAGTCACTTTGTTCCCGTTACAAGTCAATTTGTGCCCGGTACAAGTCACTTTGTTCCCGTTACAAGTCAATTTGTGCTCGGTGCAAGTAAAACGTGCAAATTTCCATTTGATCACCAACCCGTCCCATAGTGACGCCCCACCTCCTGGTGACGCCCCACCCCCTAGCAGGCCCCACTCCCTAGTGACGCTCCACATCCTAGTGACGTACCACCCCTATTGAATCCCCACCCCTAGTGACGCCAACCCACCAATGACGCCCCACCCCCTAGTGACGCACCCCCCACTGACGCCTGACCCCTAGTGACGCCTTAACTCTTACTGACCCGGCACATAAGCACGCGCGGGCAACTACCAGAACTTGATGACTACGTGTAGGCTTGGGGCTACTAATTGATTGGTTTACATGCGCTCATAACATGTTTTCATTTTAATTATTGAACTATTCGATGTTAAAAGGAATTCTGCCATTTTAACAAACACATGTTTGTCAGCGATCATCTCATAATTATTGCTTGTGCTAAAGCCTTGAAGTTTTAAAACATTTTATTTCCTCTGTCAGAAAATCTGAAGTTATTGTCCTCCAGTTCATTCATTTGAAGATGACCTCAAAACCAGACCTCATAACAAAAAGCTACACCTATCCAAAACAAACTGTAATGTAATTTAATTTTCCCCCCTCTCCAAAGTTATATCAACAACAAGTTTGGAAGAACTGTTAAGTAATTGTTTCAATCGTTATGTTGGCCTAGTAATGCAGTCAATGATAAAATATTACAATTATGCAAGTCTAGTAATGCAGTCAATAATAAAATATTACAATTATGTAAGCCTTGTAATGCAATCAATGATAAAATGTTACAATTATGTAAGTCTAGTAATGCAGTCAATGATAAAATATTACAATTATGCAAGTCTAGTAATGCAGTCAATAATAAAATATTACAATTATGTAAGCCTTGTAATGCAATCAATGATAAAATGTTACAATTATGTAAGTCTAGTAATGCAGTCAAGCATAAAATGTTACAATTATGTAAGTCTAGTAATGCAGTCAAGCATAAAATGTTACAATTATGTAAGTCTAGTAATGCAGTCAAGCATAAAATGTTGCAATTATGTAAGTCTAGTAATGTAGTCAATGATAAAATGTTACAATTATGAAATCCTAGTAATGTAGTCAATGATAAAATGTTACAATTATGTAAGCCTAGTAAAGCAGTCAATGATAAAATGTTAAAATTATGTCAGCCTAGTAATGCAGTCAATGATAAAATAATGCAAATGATGTAAGCCTAGTAAAGCAGTCAATGATAAAATGTTACAATTATGTAAGCCTGGTAAACAGTCAATGATAAAATTTTACCATCATATAAGCCTAGTAATGTAGTCAATGATAAAATGTTACAAATGATGTAAGCCTAGTAATGCAGTCAATGATAAAATGTTACAAATGATGTAAGCCTAGTAATGCAGTCAATGATAAAATGTTAAAAATGATGTAAGCCTAGTAATGCAGTCAATGATAAAATTTTACCATCATATAAGCCTAGTAATGCAGTCAATGATAAAATGTTACAAATGATGTAAGCCTGGTAATGCAGTCAATGATAAAATTTTACCATCATATAAGCCTAGTAATGCAGTCAATGATAAAATGTTACAAATGATGTAAGCCTAGTAATGCAGTCAATGATAAAATGTTACAAATGATGTAAGCCTAGTAATGCAGTCAATGATAAAATGTTACAAATGATGTAAGCCTAGGAATGCAGTCAATGATAAAATGTTACAAATGATGTAAGCCTAGTAATGCAGTCAATGATAAAATGTTAAAAATGATGTAAGCCTAGTAATGCAGTCAATGATAAAATTTTACCATCATATAAGCCTAGTAATGCAGTCAATGATAAAATGTTACAAATGATGTAAGCCTGGTAATGCAGTCAATGATAAAATTTTACCATCATATAAGCCTAGTAATGCAGTCAATGATAAAATGTTACAAATGATGTAAGCCTAGTAATGCAGTCAATGATAAAATGTTACAAATGATGTAAGCCTAGTAATGCAGTCAATGATAAAATGTTACAAATGATGTAAGCCTAGTAATGCAGTCAATGATAAAATGTTACAAATGATGTAAGCCTAGTAATGCAGTCAATGATAAAATGTTACAAATGATGTAAGCCTAGTAATGCAGTCAATGATAAAATGTTACAAATGATGTAAGCCTAGTAATGCAGTCAATGATAAAATGTTACAAATGATGTAAGCCTAGTAATGCAGTCAATGATAATCGTTGTTTGTTTCTTTGTTGAAGTAAGAAGATAAGTAAAAAAAAATATGAATAGTAACATAAATGTTAGCACCTAATGTTTTATTTACAAACTTTGCGGCTTGTTCAGCTAGAAAAAGGTATGATGACAGTTCAACCCTCCCATAGTGAGTCAAGTTTTATGACAGTTCAACCCTCCCATAGTGAGTCAAGTTTTATGACAGTTCAACCTTCCCATAGTAAGTCAAGTTTTATGACAGTTCAACCCTCCCATAGTCAGTCAAGTTTTATGACAGTTCAAACCTCCCATAGTCAGTCACGTTTTATGACAGTTCAATTCTCCCATAGTCAGTCAAGTTTTATTCCAGTTAAATCTTCCCATAGTGAGTCAAGTTTTATGACAGTTCAACCCTCCCATAGTCAGTCAAGTTTTATTCCAGTTAAATCTTCCCATAGTGAGTCAAGTTTTATGACAGTTCAACCCTCCCATAGTGGATCAAGTTTTATGACAGTTCAACCCTCCCTTAGTCAGTAAAGTTTTATTCCAGTTAAATCTTCCCATAGTGAGTCAAGTTTTATGACAGTTCAACCCTACCATAGTGAGTCAAGTTTTATTCCAGTTAAATCTTCCCATAGTGAGTCAAGTTTTATGACAGTTCAACCTCTCATAGTGAGTCAAGTTTTATGACAGTTCAACCCTCCCATAGTGAGTCAAGTTTCATGACAGTTCAACCCTTCCATAGTCAGTCAAGTTTTATGACAGTTCAACCCTCCCATAGTGAGTTAAGTTTTATTAAAATCAACCATCCCATAGTCAGTTAAGGTTTATTAAAATCAACCCTCTTATAGTTACTTCAGTTCGTTAATAGATGTATACAAGATTACATTATTATGAGGTTTTATTATGGGGAATTGTGTTTTTTTAAAATTGACGCCAGTGTAAATTGAAAATCCAATATGAAAAAATCAAGATTGCAAAATGATGAATTAATAGTAATGTAAAGGGAAAAAAATTATTTCAAAATTATAATCAAATAAAATGTAAGGAATTCGCCAATCTTTAAATAAAATTTTCCGCCCAGGGCAATCTTACCCTTGACTCCACAGGTTCCCCACTGCATTTGGTGGGTATATCAAGATAAGGTGAAAACGGGAAATCCAATAGGGGAATCATCGTACTATTGACTTTGATTGTAAAACTTAATCCAATTATATCAGGGGTCCTCAGAGTCTGACCCGCGAGGCCATTTTAACTGGACCGCCGAAGATCCCCCAAAACTGCATAAAATAAATATTTATTTGAAGCACTGTGACAAGTCTCATGCGTAGCGCTTCAAGAGGACAGACACTTCGATGAACTAGGGACCCTATGATTCCCCCATAGCCCCCCGTGAATGGGGAGTCGATGCAGGTAGTCGTCCTTAAGGCAGGTCAAGAAACTGGATATTATAATCTCTGCATCATTCATCAGTCAGTTAGGTCTTCGAAACTAAGTAGTTACTTTGCTGGGGTTACATTTAAAATACTGTATGAGTGGTCAATATTATGTACATTGCAATGTACATATCACAGCTTCATATTATGAAGTGACTACTGTGTACATGCAAATCTGTCGTCTTTGTTGTTGACGTTTACATTACATTTTATGTTTCTATTTGTTGTGTAAGTGTACCACCATTTGTTCGCAAGTTATTGCAATGGGCGTCTGCTGTCATCAGTAGAAATGTCATGTATCTGTCGTCATCACTAGAAATGTCATGTGTCTATCGTCATCAGTAGAAATGTCATGTATCTGTTGTCATCAGTAGAAATGTCATGTATCTGTTGTCATCAGTAGAAATGTCATGTATCTGTTGTCATCAGTAGAAATGTCATGTAACTGTCGTCATCAGTAGAAATGTCATGTATCTGTCGTCATCAGGAGAAATATCACGTGTCTTACGTCATAAGTAGAAATGTCATGTATCTGTTGTACTCAGTAGAAATGTCATGTGTCTGTCGTCATCAGTGGACATGTCATGTGTCTGTCGTCTTCAGGGGAAATTTCATGTGTCTGCTCAGTAGAAATGTCCAGTCTCTGTCGCCATCACTTGGCTTCTCTTAAAATCCACATTAACATCTATCTGGTGTCTATCGTCAATAGTGTAAGAATACAAGTTACTTTCAAGTTTATCTGACGTCACTAGCTCTTCAGTTTATCTGTGGTCTGACGTCACGAGTCCATTCAGTTTTATCTAGTGTCACACATATTTTGTTGTGGGAAAAAAATAAATCCTCTCAAATGAAAAAAAAACAACATGAAAGACTTCTTAAAAAGTCCATTGATGGAGACGTTTCTTCTTCCTCATGACGGCAACTCTCTGGCCTGACAAAGAACAGATTTGGCCAAGTACTCTCTGGCCTGACAAAGAACAGATTTGGCCAAGTACTCTCTGGCCTGACAAAGAACAGATTTGGCCAAGTACTCTCTGGCCTGACAAAGAACAGATTTGGCCAAGTACTCTCTGGCCTGACAAAGAACAGATTTGGCCAAGTACTCTCTGGCCTGACAAAGAACAGATTTGGCCAAGTACTCTCTGGCCTGACAAAGAACAGATTTGGCCAAGTACTCTCTGGCCTGACAAAGAACAGATTTGGCCAAGTACTCTCTGGCCTGACAAAGAACAGATTTGGCCAAGTACTCTCTGGCCTGACAAAGAACAGATTTGGCCAAGTACTCTCTGGCCTGACAAAGAACAGATTTGGCCAAGTACTCTCTGGCCTGACAAAGAACAGATTTTGCCAAGTTCTCGGAGCATTTGGAATTCTAATATCACTGTCGGACCCTTTTTTTGTTGTTTTTTGGTGTAATCATGAGAAGAAGAAAAGAAAACTGATAGAGATGCGCTCCTCCCACGACAAGAATAATCTTCAGGCTTTTAGAACTACGGTAGGGGGGGGGAGGGAGGAGGATACGATGGTAGGGTGGGGGCGTGAGCTCTACAGGGTAAGGGTGTGAGTGCTGTGGTGTGGGTGCTGGCCTGCAGGGTGCGTGGAATTCTGCAAGTTGTTTTTTTCAAAGATCACGCATCCACTTGTAGTCAGAGTGGCGAGGTTCTGAAGAGGGATGAAGTCATGCGGTGACTCATTCGTTCAGTCAGATTCCAATTGTTCTAAAATAGTCCTAGTGGACCATCCGCTGCCCCCCCTCCTCCCCCCTCCCACCTATTATACTAAAGGAACTGACCGTGCCGCCCAGCAACAGGGATCAGAAATGTCTGCTAGCAGATTGTTGGTCTTGTCTTGGCGTGACGTCAATTTGCACTACGGACGTACGAACAAATATTTATGGAATGTTAACTAACCAGTAGCAGGCAGTGAGTGTTAACTAACCAGTAGTAGACAGTGAGTGTTAACTAACCAGTAGTAGACAGTGAGTGTTAACTAACCAGTCGCTGGCAGTCATTGTTAAGTAACTAGTAGCAGGCAGTGATTGTTAACTAACCAGTAGCAGGCAGTGATTGTTAACTAACCAGTAGCAGGCAGCGATCTTTAACTAACCAGTAGCAGGCAGTGATTGTTAACTAACCAGTAGCAGGCAGCGATCTTTAACTAACCAGTAGCAGGCAGCGATCTTTAACTAACCACTAGCAGGCAGTGATTGTAAACTAAACAGTAGCAGGCAGCGATCTTTAACTAACCAGTAGCAGGCAGTGATTGTTAACTAACCAGTAGCAGGAAACGATCGTTAACTAAACAGTAGCAGGCAGTGATTGTTAACTAACCAGTAGCAGGCAAAAAAATATTAAATAACCAGTAGCAGACAAAAAATGTTAACTAACCAGTAGCAGGCAGCGATTCTTAGTTTATTCTATCCACGTTTTGTAAGGCTACTTCATTGAACGAGTCAAGTGTTTTTTGAGATGTATAAGATTGTAGGCCTATTGTTTTGTGAGATGTATAAGATTGTAGGCCTATTGTTTTGTGAGATGTATAAGATTGTAGGCCTATTGTTTTGTGAGATGTATAAGATTGTAGGCCTATTGTTTTGTGAGATGTATAAGATTGTAGGCCTATTGTTTTGTGAGATGTATAAGATTGTAGGCCTATTGTTTTTTGAGATGTATAAGATTGTAGGCCTATTGTTTTGTGAGATGTATAAGATTGTAGTCCTATTGTTTTTTGAGATGTATAAGATTGTAGGCCTATTTATAAACATCTCTCACCATGGTTTTATTCATTCTAAAATAGATTTTTAGAAAGAGAATTCAAAGTCAGCTTCAAGTAGTTGAAGGCAGCCCTAAATATCTCAATAGTAAAGAAATCAAGTAAAATCAAAGTGCTTGTCAATGCAGTTCTTGTTTAAAAATAACACAATCTCCCATCACTTTTTTCCCTATCACTTTTCTCCCCGTCACTTTTCTTCCTATCACTTTTCTTCCTGTCACTTTTCTCCCCATCACTTTTCTCCCTCTCACTTTTCTTCCTGTCACTTTTCTCCCCGTCACTTTTCTTCCTATCACTTTTCTTCCCGTCACTTTTCTTCCTGTCACTTTTCTCACTATCACTTTTCTTCCTATCACTTTTCTCCCGTCACTTTTCTTCCAATCACTTTTCTTCCTATCACTTTTCTTCCTGTCACTTTTCTCCCCGTCACTTTTCTTCCAATCACTTTTCTCACTATCACTTTTCTTCCTATCACTTTTCTCCCCGTCACTTTTCTTCCAATCACTTTTCTTCCTATCACTTTTCTTCCCGTCACTTTTCTTCCTATCACTTTTCTTCCTATCACTTTTCTTCCTGTCACTTTTCTCCCTCTCACTTTTCTTCCTGTCACTTTTCTCACTATCACTTTTCTTCCTATCACTTTTCTCCCCGTCACTTTTCTTCCTGTCACTTTTCTCCCCGTCACTTTTCTTCCTGTCACTTTTCTCCCGTCACTTTTCTTCCTATCACTTTTCTCCCTCTCACTTTTCTCCCCGTCACTTTTCTTCCTATCACTTTTCTCCGCGTCACTTTTCTTCCAATCACTTTTCTCCCTCTCACTTTTCTTCCTGTCACTTTTCTCACTATCACTTTTCTCCCTCTCACTTTTCTCCCCGTCACTTTTCTTCCTGTCACTTTTCTCCCCGTCACTTTTCTTCCTATCACTTTTCTTCCTGTCACTTTTCTTCCTGTCACTTTTCTCACTATCACTTTTCTTCCTATCACTTTTCTCCCGTCACTTTTCTCCCTGTCACTTTTCTCCCTCTCACTTTTCTTCCTATCACTTTTCTCCCCGTCACTTTTCTTCCTATCACTTTTCTCCCTCTCACTTTTCTTCCTATCACTTTTCTCCCTCTCACTTTTCTCCCTCTCACTTTTCTCCCTCTCACTTTTCTTCCAATGACTTTTTTCCCCGTAACTTTCTGATGTTACATTTTTCTAAGCCAAAAACTGGGACTGCTTTTCCGAACAGTTTTTTTCACACTGATTGCTCACGGCGGTGTTTGGTCATTAGACAATCCACATGGGAACATTGCTTGGATGGCGATACCAGGAATCGAACAATCCACATGGGAACATTGCTTGGATGGCGATACCAGGAATCGAACAATCCACATGGGAACATTGCTTGGATGGCGATACCAGGAATCGAACAATCCACATGGGAACATTGCTTGGATGGCGATACCAGGAATCGAACAATCCACATGGGAACATTGCTTGGATGGCGATACCAGGAATCGAACAATCCACATGGGAACATTGCTTGGATGGCGATACCAGGAATCGAACAATCCACATGGGAACATTGCTTGGATGGCGATACCAGGAATCGAACAATCCACATGGGAACATTGCTTGGATGGCGATACCAGGAATCGAACAATCCACATGGGAACATTGCTTGGATGGCGATACCAGGAATCGAAACGACCAAAATTATTCAGATTGAAAGAAAACTTTAAAAAATATCTGAACCCTGTTAAACAGGAAGTAGAAACTACTCGGAAGTGTGGAAGGTGGGAGGTGTCCACATGGGGGAGGTGTCCACATGGGAAAGCTACTCTGACCATTGGACGTCTTCCATTAAAGTGAGATGCGAAGTTTGAGTTGATCTAGACATTTGTGCAAGTTGACCCAAAGAAATGCTATAGAAATGATCAAGTTACGGGAAGCGATGGTTTGATTACGAAATCATAGAGAGGTGTATTTTAATGTAGATCGTTTCGTATTTTGAATGCAACGTGGGCCGAGAGTTATATGTAGTTACATACGTGTTTTATATGTACTTTTGATACGTATTTTACATGTATAAAATGAGTAAAACAAAGTAAGGTTAAACTTGAAAAAGGAAAGCAACAAAACAACGAACGTGTCGACAGGAAGCCTTCGTCAGCGAACAAAACAGAAGAAACAGAATAAAATTAAAATTAAAAAAATAGGACTTACATTTACAATGTCAACGGCTTTGTACAGCTCTGTCACTGGATATGTACTTCACTGTCACTCGCTTTGTATTGCACTGTCACTTGCTTTCTACTGCACTGTCAACGGCTTTATATGGCACTGTTACCGGTTGTTTTTTTCCCTGTCACCGGCTTTGTATTGCACTGTCACCGAATTTGTATTGCACTGTCAATGGCTTTGTATTGCACTGTCACCGGCTTTGTATTGCTCAGTCACCGGTTTTGTACTGCACTGTTACTGGATTTGTTCTTCACAGTCAATCACTTTGTATTGCATTGTCACTGGCTTTTTATTGCACTGTCACCCACATTGTATTGAACTGTGACCGGCTTTGAATTGAACTGTCACTGGCTATGTATTGCACTTTCTTCTTCTTCTTCTTTATTTTAAGGGCCCACGATCAATGAATTGATCATTCTGGCTCCTATGTTTCAGAGAGGTTTGCGATGTTACTGTCCATGGGTTTCAATGGGATACTTCACTGTTTGCAAGGGCGACTCAGCAGTGGTGTTATGAACTGGGGGTTGGAATACAGGAGGCAATAGACACAAATGTATCGAGTGTAGCCGCCTCAACTGTTGCTTTTGGAAGCTTGTTCCAGTCCCCTATTGTCTTTTCCCGGCTCTCTATTGCACTGTCAACCACTTTGTATTGCACTTTCTTCAGCTTTGTATTGCACTGTGACCGAATTTGTATTGCACTGTCACCGGCTTTGTATTGCACTGTCACCAGCTTTGTATTGAAATGTTTCCGACTCTCTATTGCACTGTCACCCACTTTGTATTGCACTGTCACCGGCTTTGTACTGCACTGTCACCGGTTTTATATTGCACTGTCACCTGCTTTGTATTGCACTGTCACCGGTTTTGTATTGCACTGTCACCGGCTTTGTATTGCACTGTCACTGGCAATGTACTGCACTGTCACTGAATTACTATTTCACTGGCACTCGCTATGTATTGCACTGTCACTTGACTTGTATAGCACTATCAGTGGTTTTATATGGCACTGTCAATGACTTTATATGGCACTGTCACGGACTTTGTATTGCACTGTCACCCACTTCTTATAATATTCTTCTTATATTTGAGGAGCCCACGGTCAATTTGTTGATCATTCTGGCTCCTGGTTTTAATTCAGAGTTTGCCTTCTCCTATTGCACTGTCACAAGCTTTGTATTGAACTGTCACCCACTTTGTATTGAACTGTCACCCACTTTGTATTGCACTGTCACAAGCTTTGTATTGCACTGTCACCCACTTAGTATTGAACTGTTACCCCCTTTGTATTGCACTGTCACTGGCTTTGTATAGCACTGTCACTGGCTATGTATTGCACTGTTACCCACTTTGTATTGCACTGTCACTGGCTTTGTATAGCACAGCGACTGACTATGTATTGCACTGTTACCCACTTTGTATTGCACTGTCACCGGTTTTGTATAGCACTGCCACCGGCTATGTATTGCACTATCTCCCATTTTGTATTGCACTGTCACCGGTTTTGTATAGTACTGCCACCGGATATGTATTGCACTGTTACCCCCTTTGTATTGCACTGTCACTGGTTTTGTCTAGCACTGTCAGCCGTTTATATGGCACTGTCACCGCCTTTGTATTGCACTGTCACCGACTTTGTATTGCACAGTCACCGACTCTGTATTGCACTGTCACCGACTTTGTATTGCACTGTCACCGACTTTGTATTGTACTGTCACCGACTTTGTATTGCACTGTCACCGACTTTGTATTGCACTGTCACCAGCTTTGTATTGCACTGTCACGAGCTTTGTATTGCACTGTCACCAGCTTTGTATTGCACTGTCACCGACTTTGTATTGCACTGTCACTAGCTTTGTATTGCACTGTCACCAGCTTTGTATTGCACTGTCACCAGCTTTGTATTGCACTGTCACCGACTTTGTATTGCACTGTCACTAGCTTTGTATTGCACTGTCACCAGCTTTGTATTGCACTGTCACCAGCTTTGTATTGCACTGTCACCGACTTTGTATTGCACTGTCACTAGCTTTGTATTGCACTGTCACCAGCTTTGTATTGCACTGTCACCAGCTTTGTATTGCACTGTCACCGACTTTGTATTGCACTGTCACTAGCTTTGTATTGCACTGTCACCAGCTTTGTATTGCACTGTCACCAGCTTTGTATTGCACTGTCACCGACTTTGTATTGCACTGTCACTAGCTTTGTATTGCACTGTCACCAGCTTTGTATTGCACTGTCACCAGCTTTGTATTGCACTGTCACCAGCTTTGTATTGCACTGTCACCGACTTTGTATTGCACTGTCACCGACTTTGTATTGCACTGTCACCAGCTTTGTATTGCACTGTCACCAGCTTTGTATTGCACTGTCACCAGCTTTGTATTGCACTGTCACGGACTTTGTATTGCACTGTCACCAGCTTTGTATTGCACTGTCACCGACTTTGTAATGCACTGTCACCAGCTTTGTATTGCACTGTCACCGACTTTGTAATGCACTGTCACCAGCTTTGTATTGCACTGTCACCGACTTTGTAATGCACTGTCACCAGCTTTGTATTGCACTGTCACCGACTTTGTAATGCACTGTCACCAGCTTTGTATTGCACTGTCACCGACTTTGTAATGCACTGTCACCAGCTTTGTATTGCACTGTCACCGACTTTGTAATGCACTGTCACCAGCTTTGTATTGCACTGTCACCGACTTTGTAATGCACTGTCACCAGCTTTGTATTGCACTGTCACCGACTTTGTAATGCACTGTCACCAGCTTTGTATTGCACTGTCACCAGCTTTGTATTGCACTGTCACCAGCTTTGTATTGCACTGTCACCAGCTTTGTATTGCACTGTCACCGACTTTGTATTGCACTGTCACCAGCTTTGTATTGCACTGTCACCGACTTTGTAATGCACTGTCACCAGCTTTGTATTGCACTGTCACCGACTTTGTATTGCACTGTCACCAGCTTTGTATTGCACTGTCACCGACTTTGTATTGCACTGTCACCGACTTTGTATTGCACTGTCACCAGCTTTGTATTGCACTGTCACCGACTTTGTATTGCACTGTCACCAGCTTTGTATTGCACTGTCACCAGCTTTGTATTGCACTGTCACCGACTTTGTATTGCACTGTCACCGACTTTGTATTGCACTGTCACCGACGTTGTATTGCACTGTCACCAGCTTTGTATTGCACTGTCACCGACTTTGTATTGCACTGTCACCGACTTTGTATTGCACTGTCACCAGCTTTGTATAGCACTGTCACCGGCTTTATATGGCACTGTCACCGGCTTTATATGGTACTGTCACCGGCGTTGTAATGCACCGTCACTCTTTTTGTATTGCACAGTCACTGGCTTTGTATCGCAGTGTTCCCGGCTCTCTATTGCACTATCTCCCATTTTGTATTGCACTGTCACTGGCTTTGTATCGCAGTGTTCCCGGCTCTCTATTGCACTATCTCCCATTTTGTATTGCACTGTCACTGGCTTTGTATTGCAGTGTTCCCGGCTCTCTATTGCACTATCTCCCATTTTGTATTGCACTGTCACTGGCTTTGTATTGCAGTGTTCCCGGCTCTCTATTGCACTATCTCCCATTTTGTATTGCACAGTCACTGGCTTTGTATCGCAGTGTTCCCGGCTCTCTATTGCACTTTCTCCCAATTTGTATTGCACTGTCACTGGCTTTGTATTGCACTGTCACCCACTTTGTATTGCACTGTCACCGGCTTTGTATTGCACAGTCACCGACTTTGTATTGCACTCTCATCGACTTTGTATTGAACTGTCACCACTTTCCTTGTCTGCTTGTGATTTGTTTGTTTTTTTTTTGTTATAGGTGTCACTGTGCTGTCACTGGTTTTTTGTCACCTATGATTAGGATTGTTCATCTTGATAACACTGCCCCAGTTGGTTCTGCGCTGTCTCTTGATTAATCACCTGCATATGGTTGGTAGGGCTACATATTTTTGGTTTTAATCGTTCTCTGTATAGGTTTGGTTTGATTCATTACCTAAATATTTTAGGTTTGATTCATTACCTGTATATGTTAGGTTAGACTGGTTACCTGCATATGTTTGGTTGGACTGGTTACTTACATGTGTTTGTTTGGACTCGTTACCTACGTATGTTTGATTGGACTCATTACCTGCATATGTTTGGTTGGACTGGTTACCTGCATATGTTTGGTTTGACTGGTTACCTACATATGTTTGGTTGGGCTCGTTACCTACATATGTTTGGTTGGACTGGTTACCTGCATATGTTTGGTTGGACTGGTTACCTACATATGTTTGGTTGGGCTCGTTACCTATATATGTTTGGTTGAACTGGTTACTTACATGTGTTTGGTTGGACTCGTTACCTACATATGTTTGGTTGGAACTCTCCCCCATAAAAACACTAAGTCCATTACTTCCATAAAAACACTAAGACACAGACCCCTCTGGAAACAGTAAGACCTTGACCCCCATAAAACACTTAGACTCTGACCCCATAAAAATGCTAAGACGCCTATAAAAACTTGAAGTTTTTATGAAATTATTGCTTTTATTTTTAGGGGCGGGAGGGGAGTTTTGGGGTGGGGGGGGGTGATTTTTATCTCCAAGTATTCTCTCCATCACGTTAGATAACATGATGACACAGAGACATGAAAGGTATCCTTCTAGATCTAAAAGCCACTTTGAACTCCACTAACTTAAAGACGAGGTTCGTTGTTTGGGTGGCTTTTGAGGTCCGTTTGAAAAGATGAGACCCAAGCCTAAGTGGGGGGGGGGTGGCGGGGGCGCGATGGGGGTTTGAGGACATGCGTAAGATTACGTCCTCTTGGCGGACTTAAAATATTCGTTTCTCCTACTATTTAATAAGACAGTAAATATGCAGTTATTCAACATCATTTATTCAATCTTTAAAATCATTCATTCAATCTTCAACATCATTTATTCTATCTTCAACATGATTCATTCAGTCTTCAACATGATTCATTCAATCTTCAACATGATTCATTCAATCTTCAGCCTCAATCATTCAATCTTTAAAATCATTCATTCAATCTTCAACATCATTGATTCTATCTTCAACATCATTCATTCAATCTTCAACATCATTCGTTAAATCTTCAATCTCATTTATTCAATCTTCAACCTCATTCATTCAATCTTCAACCTCATTTATTCAATCTTCAACCTCATTCATTCAATCTTCAACATCATTCATTCAATCTTCAACATCCTTTATTCAATCTTCAACATCATTTTTTTCAATCTTCAAAATCATTCATTCAATCTTCAACATCATTTATTCAATCTTCAACCTTATTCATTCAATCTCATTTATTCAATCTTCAACATCCTTTATTCAATCTTCAACATCCTTTATTTGGATTGTTTACACAAAGTTGGAATAAACCTGATGATGCTACCATTTATAAAACGATTGAATGCTGGACAAAAATACACGTCGAAACCCAAACTCTCAATAATTAGTTGTTAATATTTATTTATGTATTTATTTATTTAGGCATTTTTATATAGCGCTTACCTTAAAGCTCTAAGCGCTTTACAATTATTAAAAACATGTAAACTAAGTAAAATAAAAATGAGACGCTAGGATAGTAACTACTATACTATAGAAACAAATAAAATGGCTATAAAACGAGGATACTTTGACTCGTCATCCTTAGTCAGTTGTTAATATCAGGTCACGTCATCCTTAGCCAGTTTTTATATCAGGTCACTTCATCTTTAGCCAGTTTTTATATCAGGTCACTTCATCCTTAGCCAGTTGTCAATATCAGGTCACGTCATCCTTAGCCAGTTTTTATATCAGGTCACTTCATCTTTAGCCAGTTTTTATATCAGGTCACGTCATCCTTAGCCAGTTGTTAATATTAGGTCACTTCATCTTTAGCCAGTTGTTAATATCAGGTCACGTCATCCTTAGCCAGTTTTTATATCAGGTCACTTCATCTTTAGCCAGTTTTTATATCAGGTCACTTCATCCTTAGCCAGTTGTTAATATTAGGTCACTTCATCTTTAGCCAGTTTTTATATCAGGTCACTTCATCCTTAGCCAGTTGTTAATATAAGGTCACTTCATCTTTAGCCAGTTTTTATATCAGGTCACTTCATCCTTAGCCAGTTGTTAATATAAGGTCACTTCATCCTTAGCCAGTTGTTAATATTAGGTCACTTCATCTTTAGCCAGTTATTAATATCAGGTCATCTCATCCTTAGCCAGTTGTTAATATCAGGTCACTTCATCTTTAGCCAGTTGTTAATATCAGGTCATCTCATCCTTAGCCAGTTGTTAATATCAGGCCAGTTTATCCTAAGCCAGATTTGTTTAATTTTTTTTTTTTTTTTTTTTTTTTTGTTTTTTTTTTTTTTTTTTTAACCTTTTTTGCCGTTTTTTTCATATAATTTTAACCTTTTCTTTTTCAACCTTAAAATCCGGGGGTTAAACTGTTTTTTTTTTTTTTTTTTTTTTCTTCGTCTTTTTTTTTTTTTTTTTTTTTTTTTTTTTTTTTTTTTGTTTGTTGTTTTTTTTATATAACCGATATAGCCGATGTTGACATAGAATTTCAACCTGTCCTTGTTCAACCTTAAAATCCGGGGATACAACTGTTTTTTATTCAACCTCTTACTGTACATTGGATCAGGCGTGTTGACTGTACCCCACGGGGATCAGCTCGGAGCAGGGTAACACGTCCACTCTGTGTGGCATGATGTCCTTGCAGTGTGTCGTCACGAGTCGCGAGGAGCAGAGGCTTCAACATGACTCATTCCTCTAACAGCCTCCTCTCTTCAAGGTCAAGGACTTTTGTTCGTGTGTATATGTGTGTGTATGTGTGTGTGTATGCGTGCATGCGTGTGTGTGTGTGTGTATGCATGTAAGTGAATATTTATGTGCTTTATTTAAACTGAAATGCCTAAAAAATAATCAATGAGCTGTTTAAAGACACAATCACAGAGATGTTCAAAGACACAATCACAGAGATGTTTAAAGAGACAATCACAGAAATGTTTAAAGACACAATCACAGAGAAGACTAAATCAACTTTCACGGAGATGACTAAACTCCCAAACACCCAACATATATGAGACATACCAAGAACCCCTACATGCACATATATGAGGCAAACCAAAGCCACTCTATGCACATATATTACACAAACAAAAGCCAATATATGCACATATATGAGACAAACCAAGGCCACCACAACACTTATATGAGACAAACCAAGGCCACCACAACACTTATATGAGACAAACCAAGGCCACCACAACACATATATGAGACAAACCAAGGCCACCACAACACATATATGAGACAAACCAAGGCCACAACAACACTTATATGAGACAAACCAAGGCCACCACAACACATATATGAGACAAACCAAGGCCACCACAACACATATATGAGACAAACCAAGGCCACCACAACACATATATGAGACAAACCAAGGCCACCACAACACATATATGAGACAAACCAAGGCCACCACAACACATATATGAGACAAACCAAGGCCACCACAACACATATATGAGACAAACCAAAGCCACTACATAATAATAATAAAATAATAATAATAAAGCTTATTAGAAAATCACGCTTCATCCCCAAAGGCTCGAAGCGCGGTTCAAAGTCAACCATATTAAAAAGAGAAATGAAAAAATCTATATTATACCACATTGAAATACAAAATGCAACATTTCAAAAACTTCATACGAGAATACCCATTCTAAGTCTGTCATTCCTTGTAACCATAAACAACACAGGCCAATATACATCTAGGAGATAATAGCCAGCTGGAAAAGATGTTAGACAACATCACCCCAGCAGGTGTTTGCGAAATAGATGTGTTTTCAATTCGGTTTTGAAAGACTCAAGTGTCTGGCTGTTTCTAAGAGCGTCAGGAAGTGTGTTCCAAATTGTGAGCCAGCTAATGCTTAAGTGAACTTTCCTAAGTTACCAAACGAACACGTGGTATCGAGAGTTTGCCACTATCGGATGAGTTGATTTGTCTAGTGGGTTGTAATGAGCGCTTTGAGAAAGAACGTTGCCAGGTCATGAAAGCAGCTGTAGCACATAGTTGAAATTTTGTACTCTATGCGAGCATGGACCAGCAGCCAATGCCAGTCTCTCAGAAGTGTTTTAACATGGTCGAATGTGCGTTTGCGAAGAACAATGTGAGCTGCATTATTCTTTGCTTTTTGAATTTTATCCAGGAGCGTAGCTGGAAGACCCAACATGAGAGCATTGCAATAGTCCATGCGTGATAGCACGAAATACAGACATCAGCCTCTTTGATGCATCTAACGTTAAGAAAGGTCTGATATGACTAATTCTGCGCAGCTTTAGAACAATCTCCTTGCACAGCATGCTAATGTGATTTTCCATAGTAAGTGTTCTGTCTAAATAGACACCCAGGTCTCGCACTGTATGAGCAAACTCAATCTGCATACCTGATGGAGTAAGTGATGTTGTGTGTTTTACAGATTTTTGTTTCTGAGTAGTGGCAATGGGGATCAGCTCAGTCTTTTCATCATTCAATTTGATCTTGTTTATGGTCATCCAGTGCTTAACTGACTCCACTGTCTTCTGTGTCGTACTAAGAAGTTGAGGGAGCTGAGAGGGGATCACGGATTGATGAAGTTGTGTATCGTCCGCGAACATGCGATACAGCATGTCAAATTGCTTGATCACTGCGCCATGTGGCTGAACGTACATACTGAAAAGTGCTGGGCCTACGACAGAGCCCTGGGGTATTCCAAATTCAATAATAGATTGCTTCGAGGTCAAGCCATTTGCGATTTTTCAGATACGAGCAGAACCATCTCAGGACGGTATCTGTGAGACCGAACGTTTTTTGCAGACGCTGGAGCAGTATGCCGTGGTCAAGCGTAGCGAACGCTGCCGATAAATCAAGTAAAGAAGAAAGAGATACATTGCCCTCACCAAAAGACGACAGAAGGTCGTTTACGACGCACAACAGGGCTGTCTCAGCAGAGTGATGCGCCCTGTATGCTAACTGGAAAGGTTCAAACACGTCACATTGAGTGACGTGGTTCAGGAGCTGGCGGAGAACGACTTTCCCTAAAATTTTGGACACAAATGGTAGATTTGAGGGGCGATAATTTTCCAACATATTTGGGTCAAGTATTGATTTCTAGAGCAGTGGAGTTACAACCACCTCTTTAAAAGAGGATGGAACAATACCTGTTTTCCAAGACTGATTTATGATACCAGATATGCCAGGGACTATTTCATACAAACATTCACACAACAGTCTTGCCGGAAGAGGGTCGAGCAAACATGACTTTCTCGTGGAGTCAACCAGGATTTTCTTCACATGTAATTCATTGACCTCCAAAAATTCTCTCATAGGAGTGCGTTAAACGGCAAGAATTTGGCAGCATCGATGTATATGTCAAGTCTCGCCCTGATCTTCGTAATTTTCGTAATAAAAAAACTCATTTACAGCGTCTGGCAGCTCGCCTACGGCAATGTGATTTGGCAGAGATGTGTACGGCAATGTGATTTGGCAGAGCTGTGTACGGCAATGTGATTTGGCAGAGATGTGTACGGCAATGTCATTTGGCAGAGCTGTGTACGGCAATGTGATTTGGCAGAGATGTGTACGGCAATGTGATTTGGCAGAGATGTGTACGGCAATGTGATTTGGCAGAGATGTGTACGGCAATGTGATTTGGCAGAGCTGTGTACGGCAATGTGATTTGGCAGAGATGTGTACGGCAATGTGATTTGGCAGAGATGTGTACGGCAATGTGATTTGGCAGAGCTGTGTACGGCAATGTGATTTGGCAGGGATGTGTACGGCAATGTGATTTGGCAGAGACGTGTCCTTCGGTTTACCGATCAGCTGACCCACAAAACGACATAAGTCCCTACTTGTCCCACAATCTAAAATATGGTGACTGTGTTTATGGTGACTGTGTTTATGGTGACTGTGTTTATGGTGACTGAGTTTATGGTGACTGTGTTTATGGTGACTGTGTTTATGGTGACTGTGTTTATGGTGACTGTGTTTATGGTGACTGTGTTTATGGTGACTGAGTTTATGGTGACTGTGTTTATGGTGACTGTGTTTATGGTGACTGTGTTTATGGTGACTGTGTTTATGGTGACTGTGTTTATGGTGACTGTGTTTATGGTGACTGTGTTTATGGTAACTGTGTTTATGGTGACTTTGTTTATGGTGACTGTGTTTATGGTGACTGACATATTAAGTCCTAGCTGCAAGGACCAGCTTCTTATTTTGTACTAAATCAACAAACCATGGCAACTACATACACATAGATGAGTCAAACCAAAGAAACTACATACACATATATGAGACAAACATAAGCCACTACATACACATAGATGAGACAAACATAGGCCACTACATACACATAGATGAGACAAACATAGGCCACTACATACACATAGATGAGACTAACAAAGGCCACTACATACACATATATGAGACAAACATAGGCCACTAAATACATATATATAAGACAAACATAGGCCACTAAATACATATATATGAGACAAACATAGGCCACTACATACACATCGATGAGACAAACATAGGCCACTACATACACATAGATGAGACAAACATATGCCACTACATACACATAGATGAGACAAACATAGGCCACTACATACACATAGATGAGACAAACATAGGCCACTACATACACATAGATGAGACAAACAAAGGCCACTACATACACATAGATGAGACAAACAAAGGCCACTACATACACATAGATGAGACAAACATAGGCCACTACATACACATAGATGAGACAAACATAGGCCACTACATACACATAGATGAGACAAACATAGGCCACTACATACACATAGATGAGACAAACATAGGCCACTACATACACATAGATGAGACAAACAAAGGCCACTACATACACATAGATGAGACAAACAAAGGCCACTACATACACATAGATGAGACAAACAAAGGCCACTACATACACATAAATGAGACAAACAAAGGCCACTACATACACATAGATGAGACAAACATAGGCCACTACATACACATAGATGAGACAAACATAGGCCACTACGACACTACATACACATAGATGAGACAAACATAGGCCACTACATACACATAGATGAGACAAACATAGGCCACTACATACACATATATGAGACAAACAAAGGCCATTAAATGCACATATATGAGACAAACGAAGGCCACCACCTGCACATATATGAGACAAACAAAGGCCACCACCTGCACATATATGAGACAAACATAGGCCACCACCTGCACATATATGAGACAAACAAAGACCACTACATACACATATATGAGGCAAACAAAGGCCACTACATACACATATATGAATATGAGACAAACAAAGGCCAACACATGCACATATATGAATATGAGGCAAACCAAGGCAAGTACGTACACATATATGAGACAAACAAAGGCCACTACATACACATATATGAGACAAACAAATGCCACTACATACATATATATGAGACTAACAAAGGCCACTACATACAAATATATGAATATGAAGCAAACCAAGGCCACTACGTACACATATATGAATATGAGGCAAACCAAGGCCACTACATACACATATATGAATATGAGGCAAACCAAGGCCACTACATTCACGTATATGAATATGAGGCAAACCAAGGCCACTACATACACATATATGAATATGAGGCAAACCAAGGCAACCACATACACATATATGAATATGAGGCAAACCAAGGCTACTACATACACGTATATGAATATGAGGCAAACCAAGGCCACTACATACACATATATGAATATGAGGCAAACCAAGGCCACTACGTGCACATATATGAATATGAGACAAACTAAGGCCACTACGTGCACATATATGAATATGAGGCAAACCAAGCCCACTACATACACATATATGAATATGAGGCAAACCAAGGCCCCTACCTGCACATATATGAATATGAGGCAAACCAAGGCCACTACGTGCACATATATGAATATGAGGCAAACCAAGGCCACTACGTGCACATATATGAATATGAGGCAAACCAAGGCCACTACCTGCACATATATGAATATGAGGCAAACTAAGGCCACTACGTGCACATATATGAATATGAGGCAAACTAAGGCCACTACGTGCACATATATGAGACAAAAAAATGCTACAACAGTTACGTAGCTGACCCATGTCGACAACCGCAACGAATGTGACATATTTCCAACTGTAAACATATGGGGCATTATTACATCACTCCTGGATGATAGGAAAATTGGTTTATAGGACAATTGGTTTATAGGACAATTTTGTGATGGATAATGTGAAGATTTTATCATTGGGTGATAGGACATTTGGGTAATAGGACGACTAACTTGTCCTGCTACATGTTTTAGGCTATAAATAGAGCACACACAAATATTTCAAACATAATGACCTTGTTTTAGTAAGCTAAAAACAATGCCCTGCACCCCACAGGTGTCGTGTGACCCAAAAACAATTGGGATCATCTGTACATGAACTAGGCCACAGCTGTCACACCACTACTCACTCCTGGATGTTATGACACCAGGTTGAAAACTGGTCTTAAATCAACAGTTGGTAGCGGTATCGTTTAGGGCTTGTCACTGATGAGACATCTCCTCAGGGTCAAGTGAGATGGGCAAACGTATAGTGTGTAGATGTCGATGGGGAGGTGGCATACGGTGTACTGTTGGTGTCAGATGGTGTATGATTAGTGTTATATGGTGTAGAGTTGGGGTCAGATGTTGCAGGGTAAGTGTCAGATGTCTTAGGGTCATGGTGAAGGGTAAGTGTCATACGGCGTAGTGTAGTGTCAGATGGTGTAGGGTAAGTATCAGATGGCGTAGGGTAAGTGTCAGATGGCGTAGTGTTAGTGTCAGATGGCGTAGTGTTAGTGTCAGATGCCGTAGTGTTAGTTGGTGTAGGGTTAGTGTCAGATGGTGAAGGGTAAGTGTAATACGGCGTAGGATAAGTGTCAGATGGTGTAGGGTTAGTGTCAGATGGCGTAGGGTAAATATCAGATGGTGTTGCGTAAGTGTCAGATGGGGTAGGGTTAGTGTCAGATGGCGTAGGGTAAATATCAGATGGTGTTGCGTAAGTGTCAGATGGGGTAGGGTTAACGTCAAATGGCGTAAGGTAAGTGTCAGATGGCGTAGGGTAAGTTTCAGATAGCGTAGTGTTAGTGTTAGATGGTGCAGGGTAAGTGTTATATGGTGTAGGGTAAATGTCAGATGGTGTAGTGTGAGTGTCATACGGCGTGGGGTATGTGTCAGATAGTGTAGAGTTAGCGTTAGATGGCGTAGGGTTAGTGCCAGATGGCGTACTATAAGTGTCTGTTGGCGTAGAGTTAGTGTCATACGTCGAAGTGTTAGTGTCAGATAGTGTAGGATTAGTGTCATACGGCGTATGGTTAGTGTCATATGGCGTCATATGTCGTAGGGTTGATATCATACGGCGCAGGATTGGTGTTGTATGACATAGGGTTTGTGGCAAATAGTGAAGGTACCATACTGTGATATCAAAGACATAAGGTTTGTGGCAAATTGTGAAGGTACCATACTGTGCTATCAAACACATAAGGTTTGTGGCAAATTGTGAAGGTACCATACTGCTGTATCAAAGACATAGGGTTTGTGGCAAATTGTGAAGGTACCATACTGTGCTATCAAACACATAAGGTTTGTGGCAAATTGTGAAGGTACCACACTGCTGTATCAAAGACATAGGGTTTGTGGCAAATTGTGAAGGTTACATACTGTGCTATCAAAATAGAAAAGTTGCTTACACTTACACTGACCCGGGGGTGGGAGGGGGAGTCTAAATAGGAAGTTTGGCTTTGGTATTTTATAATATTTGGTCTGTTAGGACTGGAAGAACTGTGGCGACTGGTCGGACATATTATAGTACCGGCTGTGGCGACTGGTCGGACATATTATAGTACCGGCTGAGGCGACTGGTCGGACATATTATACTACCGGCACTTTTTGGGATATTGATAGGGATATTAAACCACCACCGGTTTTCGGTTTTGAATCCGATAAGCAGTTTTGATTTTCACAAACCAGTTAATAATCCAAAAGGAAATAGTTTTATTATTATTATCATTCAACTTGCAAATGTACCCGTCTTGGGCCGGGACAGCATTCAGAAGAAAAGAACTTCTACAACCTTTCAGCTGACATCGAAGTTGTTAGATTCTGTAACAAAATACATAGCTTAGAAAAAATAGAAAAAAATTAATTGTCTCCTTTAAAAAACACATTTATAAAATAAGATGGCAAAAGGATCCCATTTCAGGTTCGGATCCCGATCCCCCGTGGGATCCCTTCCTTTTTCGGATCCTATTCCCAATTCTGGAAGGGATCCCAAACTCGATTCAATTCCGATGGGATCCCGTTTCCAAATGGGATTTCAGACGATCTTGACGTAACAGACAGCCACCGGTTTTATGTGGCACGTTTTTGTATAAGGGAGACGATGGGAATCTATTTCAACTAAGACTAGATAAGGTCTTGAACTGCTTCAAATAGCCTCTAGAATAATAGTATCACTTTTATATTTTAATCATACGATTTCAATAACTTCTATTTCAATGCTTTCTATTTCAATCATTTCTATTTCAATAATTTCTATTTCAATACTTTCTATTTCAATCATTTCTATTTCAATCATTTCTATTTCAATCCTTTCTATTTCAATAATTTCTATTTCAATAATTTCTATTTCAATAATTTCTATTTCAATAATTTCTATTTCAATAATATCTATTTCAATAATTTCTATTTCAATAATTTCTATTTCAATACTTTATATTTCAATACTTTCTATTTCAATACTTTCTATTTCAATACTTTCTATTTCAATTAATTCTATTTCAATAATTTCTATTTCAATAATTTCTATTTCAATAATTTATATTTCAATAATTTCTATTTCAATAATTTCTATTTCAATACTTTCTATTTCAATAATTTATATTTCAATAATTTCTATTTCAATAATTTCTATTTCAATAATTTCTATTTCAATAATTTCTATTTCAATAATTTCTATTTTAATAATTTCTATTTCAATAATTTCTATTTCAATAATTTCCATTTCAATAATTTCTATTTCTATAATTTCTATTTCAATAAATTCTATTTCAATAATTTCTATTTCAATAATTTATATTTCAATAATTTCTATTTCAATACTTTCTATTTCAATAATTTATATTTCAATAATTTCTATTTCAATAATTTCTATTTCAATAATTTCTATTTCAATAATTTCTATTTCAATAATTTCTATTTTAATAATTTCTATTTCAATAATTTCTATTTCAATAATTTCCATTTCAATAATTTCTATTTCTATAATTTCTATTTCAATAAATTCTATTTCAATAATTTCTATTTCAATAATTTATATTTCAATAATTTCTATTTCAATAATTTCTATTTCAATAATTTCTATTTCAATAAATTCTATTTCAATAATTTCTATTTCAATACTTTCTATTTCAATAATTGCTATTTCAATACTTTCTATTTCAATACTTTCTATTTCAATAATTTCTATTTCAATAATTTCTATTTCAATAATTTCTATTTCAATAATTTATATTTCAATAATTTCTATTTCAATAATTTCTATTTCAATACTTTCTATTTCAATACTTTCTATTTCAATACTTTCTATTTCAACACTTTCTATTTCAATAATTTCTATTTCAATTAATTCTATTTCAATAATTTCTATTTCAATAATTTCTATTTCAAACATTTCTATTTCTATAATTTCTATTTCAATAATTTCTATTTCAATCATTTCTATTTCAATAATTTCTATTCTAATAATTTCTATTTCAATAATTTCTATTCCAATCATTTCTGTTTCAATCATTTCTATTACAATTATTTTTATTTCAATAATTTCTATTTCAATAATTTCTATTTCAATAATTTCTATTTCTATAATTTCTATTTAAATAATTTCTTTTCAGTAATTTCAATTTCAATAATTTCTATTTCTATAATTGCTAATTTCAATAATTTCTATCTCAATAATTCCTTTTTCAATAATTTATATTTCAATCATTTCTATTTCAATCATTTATATTTCAATCATTTCTATTTCAATCATTTCTTTAATTTCTATTTCAATAATTTCTATTTCAATCATTTATATTTCAATAGTTTCTATTTTAATAATTTCTCTTTCTATAATTTCTATTTATATAATTTCTTTTTCAATAATTTCTATTTCTATAATTTCCATTTCAATCATTTCTATTTCAATCATTTCTGTTTCAATCATTTCTATTTCAATCATTTCTATTTCAATCATTTCTATTTCAATCATTTCTATTTCAATCATTTCTATTTCAATCATTTCTATTTCAATCATTTCAGTGAAGTTACGGCGGCGAAATGATGGCGGTGAATCGTCCTATTCCATAACTACCTACTCTAGTAACCAACCTAATTGCCGAAGTACCCACCGACCCATTCTAGTAACCCACCGTAGAAACTACCGAAAGGACCCACCAAAGTTAATCCACCGACCCACCATAGTAACCCATCGACCCACCATAATAAACCCACCGAGCCACCATAGTAACCCATCGACCCACCATAGTAAACAAACCGACCCACCATAGTAACCCACCGACCCACCAAAGTAACCCATCGACCCACCATAGTAGCCCATCGACCCAACATAGTAACCCAACGACCCACCATAGTAACCCAATGACCCACCAAAGTAAACCATCGACCCACTCATGTGAACATAGTCGTAAATCTTCAAGCCCTCATCTCTCTCGGCCGGAAGTGAGAGCCGAGACGGCATCAATGTCGTCTGACTGAAAGAATAAATTGGCTCTTGTGCTCCGCCGTGACCTTGAGCTGTGACCTTGAGCTGCCTGCTAGGAAGTAGATTCTGTTAAGTTACGTGACAAGATGATTGGCTGACTCCAACACTGATGACTCCGAGTGCTGTTAGAGATGGCTCCAAGTACGGCTAGATGAGATGAGTCTTTCAGAATTGGGTTTGAAAAAAATTGAGACGCTCAGTGTTATGAGGTGGCAGGGATAGTGAATGCTCGATGAAAGTAATGACTGGGATAGTGAATGCTCGATGAAAATAATGACTGGGATAGTGAATGCTCGATGAAAGTAATGACTGGGATAGTGAATGCTCGATGAAAGTAATGACTGGGATAGTGAATGCTCGATGAAAATAATGACTGGGATAGTGAATGCTCGATGAAAGTAGTGACTGGGATAGTGGATGCTGGATGAAAGTAGTGACTGGGATAGTGGATGCTCGATGAAAGTAATGACTGGGATAGTGAATGCTCGATGAAAGTAATGACTGGGATAGTGGATGCTGGATGAAAGTAGAGACTGGGATAGTGAATGCTCGATGAAAGTAATGACTGGGATAGTGAATGCTCGATGAAAGTAGTTACTGGGATAGTGGATGCTGGATGAAAGTAGAGACTGGGATAGTGAATGCTCGATGAAAGTAATGACTGGGATAGTGAATGCCGGATGAAAGTAGAGACTGGGATAGTGGATGCTGGATGAAAGTAGTGACTGGGATAGTGGATGCTGGATGAAAGTAGTGACTGGGATAGTGGATGCTGGATGAAAGTAGTTACTGGGATAGTGGATGCTGGATGAAAGTAGTGACTGGGATAGTGGATGCTGGATGAAAGTAGTGACTGGGATAGTGGATGCTAGATGAAAGTAGTGACTGTGATAGTGGATGCTAGATAAAAGTAGTCACTGGGATAGTGGATGCTGGATGAAAGTAGTGACTTGGATAGTGGAAGCTAGATGAAAGTAGTGACTTGTATATTGGATGCTGGATGAAAGTAGTGACTGGGATAGTGGATGCTGGATGAAAGTAGTGACTGGGATAGTGGATGCTGGATGAAAGCAGTGACTGGGATAGTGGATGCTGGATGAAAGCAGTGACTGGGATAGTGAATTCTGGATGAAAGTAGTGACTTGGATAGTGGAAGCTAGATGAAAGTAGTGACTTGTATATTGGATGCTGGATGAAAGTAGTGACTGGGATAGTGGATGCTGGATGAAAGTAGTGACTGGGATAGTGGATGCTGGATGAAAGCAGTGACTGGGATAGTGGATGCTGGATGAAAGCAGTGACTGGGATAGTGAATTCTGGATGAAAGTAGTGACTTGGATGATGAACGCTGGATCAAAGTAGTGACTGGGATATGGATGAAGCAGTGAGTGGGATATGTGTGGATTATAGACTGGGATATGGATGAAGTATTGAATGGGATATGGATGAAGTAGTGTTTGAGATTTGGGTGAAGTATGGACTATGATATGGGTGGAAGTATTTTTGGATAAAGTTGGTAATAGTGACAGGGATATGGATGTAGCAGTGAATGGGATATGGGTGGATGTAGTAACTGGGATATGGATGAAGTAATGGATGGAATTTGGATGAAGTAATGAATGGGCTAAGGATGAAGTATTGACTGAGATATGAATGAAGTAGTGTATGGGATATGGAGGAAAGAATTGACTGGGATAAGGATGGAAATATGACTAGGATAATCCTATCTATCACGCATAAACCACTTTTGATGTCTAAGCTAATGTGCCCATTTCATAATCGGACCACATCGACATTTGGACCACATATATATTTGACACTAAGATATTTGGACCACATATATATTTGACACTAAGATATTTGGACCACATATATATTTGACACTAAGATATTTGGACCACATATATATTTGACACTAAGATATTTGGGCCACATAGATACTGGACCACTTAGATATTTGGGTCTCATAGATATTTGGGGCCACATAAATATTCGTGCCACATAGACATTGGACCACTAAGATATTTGGACCACATAGATATTTGGGCCCCTAAGACATTTGGGCTTCTTAGATATTTGGGTCATATATATATATATATATATATATATATATATATATATATATATATATATATATATATATATATATATATCTTTAAGATAGAAACAAAAAAAAATATAAAAAANATATACCAACACACCTAGATCCTTCTCAGACAAGACCATATACCAACACACCTAGATCCTTCTCAGACAAGACCATATACCAACACACCTAGATCCTTCTCAGACAAGACCATATACCAACACACCTAGATCCTTCTCAGACAAGACCATATACCAACACACCTAGATCCTTCTCAGACAAGACCATATACCAACACACCTAGATCCTTCTCAGACAAGACCATATACCAACACACCTAGATCCTTCTCAGACAAGACCATATACCAACACACCTAGATCCTTCTCAGACAAGACCATATACCAACACACCTAGATCCTTCTCAGACAAGACCATATACCAACACACCTAGATCCTTCTCAGACAAGACCATATACCAACACACCTAGATCCTTCTCAGACAAGACCATATACCAACACACCTAGATCCTTCTCAGACAAGACCATATACCAACACACCTAGATCCTTCTCAGACAAGACCATATACCAACACACCTAGATCCTTCTCAGACAAGACCATATACCAACACACCTAGATCCTCCTCAGAAAAGACCGTATATTAACACACCTAGATCCTTCACAGACAAGACAACATATCAACACACCTAGATCCTTCCCAGACAAGACAACATATCAACACACCTAGATCCTTCCCAGACAAGACAACATATCAACACACCTAGATCCTTCCCAGACAAGACAACATATCAACACACCTAGATCCTTCCCAGACAAGACAACTTATCAACACACATAGATCCTTCCCAGACAAGACAACATATCAACACACCTAGATCCTTCCCAGACAAGACAACATATCAACACACCTAGATCCTTCCCAGATTTCGGCACACCACAACTAAAGAAAACGGACTACAGTTGTTTGCACGTATCAGCATTTTAGATATGTTGTCTTATTGACGTGAAAATAACATGAGAGCATATATCAAACTAAAAAGAGAGCGTATATCAAAATAACAATCTACATATAGCATGCTGGTATCCATCCTTGTAATGATGCTGGTATCCTTGCTTGTAGCAATGCCTCTATCAGTGCTTGTGTCAATGATTTAACTGCTCATTTTATAATCATTTCATTCAAAGTGAGATTTCTTTATGTAAACTAATTCAATAAAAAGTAAATTGTCTATTCACACAATTAAAATATTATTTTGTTCAGAGCTTAAGCGCCGACTATGTCCTTTTTTAGTGCCAAGCTTTAATATTAATTTCAATGCAAAAATAAATAACAATAAAAACATATTTAGACTGAGTGGTCTAAACTGAGCAAATCTCAAGTTGGTGGTCTGGAGTTCAATTCCAGCCACAGCCCCAGTCAAGCAAAAACATCACCAGTACCCCGTGTGAATGGGACTCGTTAACCTTGGATGGCAACTCATCGAAGAGAAGGAAACTCTAAATTCAAACCCGGAGATGGAGTCCCGTAGGTTAATAAAATTGGTACAATGAAACATTCCGACAACTCCTGCGACGCCACTGGTGCCAAGCTGTATCATCCACACGATGTTCACTTGGGTTATCCAGCGGCGTGGAGAGAGTCGATTTCCTGTTGGGAACAAGCTTATAATCCTAGAAGAGCACTCCCAGGCCTTGTGGATTTCGTCCTGTGATGTCTTCACATTCATCACATTGTGTTGCACTGATGCCGTCATACATATGTGTGTGTGTCCGTGTGTGCGTGTGTGTGTCACATGAAAAACACTTGTTTAATTGGGTCAAAGAATTAGATGAAAGATTTCCAGCACTCTAATTCTCTGGCACCCTCAGTCTCCGACACCCTCAGTCTCCGGCACTCTAAGTCTCTGGCACCCTCAGTCTCTGGCACCCTCAGTCTCCGGCACCCTCAGTCTCCGGCACTCTCAGTCTCCGGCATTCCCAGTCTCCAGCACTCTAAGTCTCTGGATCCCTCAGTCTCCGGTACTCCCAGTCTCTGGCACCCTCAGTCTCCGGCACCATCAGTCTCCGGCACTCTCAGTCTTTGGCACTCCCAGTTTCCGGCACTCTCAGTCTCTGGCACTCTCAGTCTCCGGCACTGTAATTCTCCGGCACTCTCAGTCTCTGGCACCCTCAGTCTCCGGCACTCCCAGTCTCTGGCACAATCAGTCTCCGGCATTATCAGACTCCGGAACTCTCAGTCTCTGACACTCCCAATCTCTGGCATCCTCAGTCTCCGGCACCATCAGTCTCCGGCACTCTCAGTCTCTGGCACTCCCAGTCTCTGGCATCCTTAGTCTCCGGCACCATCAGTCTCCGGCACTCTCAGTCTCTGGAACTCTCAGTCTCCGGCACTCTCAGTCTCCGGCACTCTCAGTCTCTGGCACTCCCAGTCTCTGGCACCCTCAGTCTCCGGCACTCCCAGTCTCCGGCACTCTCAGTCTCCGGCACTCCCAGTCTCCGGCACCCTCAGTCTCTGGCACTCCCAGTCTCCGGCACCCTCAGTCTCTGGCCCCCTCAGTCTCCTGCACCTTCAGTCTCCGGCACACTGAGTCTCATGCACCCTCAGTCGACGCTGAGTTTGTGCTGGGTTGGGTTTGATTTGATGACAGGTTACCTCGGTAGAGTAGTAACCTGCCAGCGGAAGTCTTGCACGTTGAGCGGTGTGAGAAGTCTGGGATTAAAGGTCAAAGTGGCGGAGACATTATTTTCTGGCCACTTCGGACACTTTAAGACGGTGATCTTTCTCACGTATGCCGGCAAATTAAAACAAGCCATTGTGATGTGCTGATTAACTTTATACGTATGACAGATTGTTCGGTAGCAAATCATTTTTTTTGAATCATTGTCCCAACCATAATGCCAATCTTTGTCCCAGTTATTTTCTCAATCATTGTTCCAACCATAATACCAATCATTGTGCCAATAATTGCTCCAATTATTATCCCAAACATTGTCCTAATCCTTGTCGTAATCCTTGTCCTTTCTGTTTCACCAAATGTATTGTAATTTTTGTATTTGTCATAATCTTTCGAGGAATATTTTTGCGGAACTCCAAGCATCGTCTTGCGGCACACCAAGCATCGTCTTGCGGCACACCAAGCATCGTCTTGCGGCACACAAATCGTTGTCTCGCGGCACACCAAGCATCATCTCATGGCACACCAAGCATCGTCTCGCGTCACACCAAGCATCGTCTCGCGGCACATCGGTTGAGGAGCTCTGGTCTGTACAGTAAGTTTATTGACTGTAAAAAATCGCTTTATAACTCATTATGTCATCTTGCTTGGTCCAATGGTAGGTTAAAATTGTGACATGGGCAAATTGTGACCAAAATAAATAGTTACCTTAATAAATTGTGACCTTTAATTAAAACTAATCCCCCCACCCCAAGGAAATGAAATGTCGGAAAAGTGCCGCCTTTGATATTCGTCCCGGGCTGGTTGCGCCCCCTCCCCCTCCCCTCCCCAAATTTACCACTCTATCATCAGCCGGTTGGTCACCCAATCCACCACTCTATAAGCCAGATGGTCACTCAAATCTACGACTCTATCAGCCAGTTGGCTACTCCAATCTACCACTCTATCAGCCAGTTGGCTACCCCAATCTACCACTCTATCAGCCAGTTGGTCACTCAAATCTACCACTCTATCAGCCAGTTGGTCACTCAAATCTACCACTCTATCAGCCAGTTGGTCACTCAAATCTACCACTCTATCAGCCAGTTGGTCACCCCAATCTACCACTCTATCAGCCAGTTGGTGACTCCAGTCTGTGACTCTATTAGCCAGTTGGTGACTCCTATCTACGACTCTATCAGCCAGTTGGTGACTCCAGTCTGTGACTCTATTAGCCAGTTGGTGACTCCGATCTACGACTCTATCAGCCAGTTGGTGACTCCAGTCTACGACTCTATCAGCCGAACAGATACAACATGTTATTCTCAGGTTGTAACACAGTCGAGTGGTTGAACACTTTGAGACATTTGACTTAAGCCCCAGAGCTGCACCTCTTGCTTAGCAAAGCGGTGAGAAATATCCTAATAACCCACTTTAAACGTACAGACAAACAGGCGGACACAGAAACGTTGAGAAAAACAATGTAGGCATTTGACATTTGCAGCAGAGTCGAGCAAGGGTGATGTTTGGGAGGCAACACACACTAATCGACACCCAGCCACTTGAACAACGGGGGTGGGGAGCAGAGGTCAGGGGTCGTGTTTAGGTGGTCGGGACAAGACAAGCGGGCCAGTGACAATGGTCACACTTGTACTTGGTAGTAAGCACTTATACGACTGGTCGACCAGTGACTAACTCGCCAGGGAGCTCAAGATACGACTGACCGATCTATATCTAACTCGCCAGGGAGCTCAAGATACGACTGACCAATCTATGACTAACTCACCAGGGGACTAAAGATACGACTGACAGATCTATATCATGACTGAACCATATCATTACCAACCAGACTTTGGATTGAAATATCCGACCTCATGGGGATAAGTAGATGGCCTGAGTATTGTGTGACGTCATGTGGATAAGTAGATGGCCTGAGTATTGTGTGACGTCATGGGGATAAGTAGATGGCCTCAGTATTGTGCGACGTCATGTGGATAAGTAGATGGCCTGAGTATTGTGTGACGTCATGGGGATAAGTAGATGGCCTGAGTATTGTGTGACGTCATGTGGATAAGTAGATGGCCTGAGTATTGTGTGACGTCATGGGGATAAGTAGATGGCCTGAGTATTGTGTGACGTCATGGGGATAAGTAGATGGCCTGAGTATTGTGCGACGTCATGGGGATAAGTAGATGGCCTGAGTATTGTGTGACGTCATGTGGAAAGTAGATGGCCTGAGTATTGTGTGACGTCATGTGGAAAGTAGATGGCCCGAGTACCGATAACGTGTTTTTGTTATGAAAATTAATTTGCACTTAAATTTTAAATGTACACCAAAAAATCTCTGCATTCCATCTTAATCCATGTTCAGATATTCCATTTTAATCCATGTTCAGATATTCCATCTTAATCCTGGTTCAGATACTTTATCTTAATCCATGTTCAGATATTCCATCTTAATCCATGTTCAGATATTCCATCTTAATCCATGTTCAGATATTCCATCTTAATCCATGTTCAGATACTTTGTCTTAATCCATGTTCAGATTTCCATCTTAATTCATGTTCAGATATTCCATCTTAATCCATTTTCAGATATCCATCTTAATCCTGGTTCAGATACTCTATCTTAATCCATGTTCATATATTCCATCTTAATCCTGGTTCAGATACTCCATCTTAAACCATGTTCAGATTCTCCATCTTAATCCATGTTCAGATATTACATCTTAATCCATGTTTAGATATTCCATCTTAATCCTGGTTCAGACACTCTATCTTAATCCATGTTCATATATTCCATCTTAACCAATGTTCAGATACTCCATCTTAATCCTGGTTCAGATACTCCATCTTAATCCATGTTCAGATATTACATCTTAATCCATGTTTAGATATTCCAACTTAATCCATGTTCAGATATTCTCTCTTAATCCATGTTCAGATGTTCCATCTTAATCCATGTTCAGATATTCCATCTTAATCCATGTTCAGATACTCCATCTTAACCAATGTTCAGATAATCCATCTAAATCCATGTTCAGATATTCCATCTTAATCCATGTTCAGATACTCCATCTTAATCCATGTTCAGATACTCCATCTTATCCATGTTCAGATACTCCATCTTAATCCATGTTAAGATTTTCCATTTTAATCCATGTTCAGATATTCCATCTTAATCCATGGTCAGATACTCCATCTTAATCCATGTTCAGATATTCCATCTTAATCCATGTTCAGATATTCCATCTTAATCCTGGTTCAGATACTTTATCTTAATCCATGTTCAGATATTGCATCTTAATCCATGTTCAGATATTACCTCTTAATCAATGTTCAGATATTCCATCTTAATCCATGTTCATATATTCCATCTTAATCCATGTTCAGATATTCCATCCTAATCCATGTTCAGATATTCCAACTTAATCCATGTTCAGATGTTCCATCTTATCAATGTTCAGATGTTCCATCTTAATCCATGTTCAGATATTCCATCTTAATCCATGTTCATATATTCCGTCTTAATCCATGTTCAGATATTCCATCTTAATCCATGTTCAGATATCCCATCTTAATCCATGTGCAGATGTTCCATCTTAATCCATGTTCAGATATTACCTCTTAATCCATGTTCAGATATTCCATCTTAATCCATGTTCAGATATTCCATCTTAATTCATTTTCAGATGTTCCATCTTAATCCATGTTCAGATATTCCATCTTAACCAATGTTCAGATATTCCATCTTAATCCATGTTCAGATTTCCATCTTAATTCATGTTCAGATATTCCATTTTAATCCATGTTCAGATATCCATCTTAATCCTGGTTCAGATACTCCATCTTAATCCATGTTCAGATATTCCATCTTAATCCATGTTCAGATATTCCATCTTAATCCATGTTCATATATTCCGTCATAATCCATGTTCAGATATTCCATTTTAATCCATGTTCAGATATTCCATCTTAATCCATGTTCAGATGTTCCATCTTAATCCATGTTCAGATATTCCATCTTAATCCATGTTCAGATTTTCCATCTTAATCCATGTTCAGATATTCCATCTTAATCCATGTTCAGATGTTCCATCTTAATCCATGTTCAGATATTCCATCTTAATCCATGTTCAGATATTCCATCTTAATCCATGTTCAGATATTCCATCTTAATCCTGGTTCAGATACTCTATCTTAATCCATGTTCAAATTATTCCATCTTAATCCTGGTTCAGATACTCCATCTTAATCCATGTTCAGATATTCCATCTTAATCCTGGTTCAGATACTCTATCTTAATCCATGTTCAAATATTCCACCTTAATCCTGGTTCAGATACTCCATCTTAATCCATGTTAAGATACTCCATCTTAATCCATGTTTAGATATTACATCTTAATCCATGTTTAGATATTCCAACTTAATCCATGTTCAGATATTCTATCTTATCCATGTTCAGATACTCCATCTTAATCCATGTTCAGATTTTCCATTTTAATCCATGTTCAGATATTCCATCTTAATCCATGGTCAGATACTCCATCTTAATCCATGTTCAGATATTACTCTGCAAAGTGTTGAAGTGACCAACGCAAAGTGCATGTGGCCCCCATATAATCACAAGACCCATACAATCACATGACCCATACAATCACATGACCCATACAATCCCATGACCCATACAATCACATGACCCCATACAATCACATGACCCATACAATCACATGACCCCATACAATCAAATGACTCATACAATCACATGACCCCATACAATCAACAAACCCCATACAATCACATGACCCCATACAATCACATGCCCCCTTAAAAACAAATTACCCCATACAACCACATGACCCCATACAATCACTTGACTCCATACAACCACATGACCCATAAAATCACATAACCCCATACAATCACTTGACCCCATACAATCACATGGCCCCAATAAAATCACATGACCTCATACAATAATTTGTCCCCTTTACAATCACATGGCGCCCTTACAATCATAGGCCCAAATATATAAATCACATGTCATGGGATAGACCTAGGATGATCCTTGGATAGATCTGGGGTAGACCTGTAATATGCCTGCAATATGCCTAGGACAGATCTAGGATAGTCCTGAGATAAACCTGGGATAGACATGGGTTGGACATGGGATATACCTGGGACAGATTGATATTTCTTGGATAGACCTGGGATAATTCTGGGAAAGACCTGGGATAGTCCTGGGATAGACCTGAAATAGACCTGGGATAGTCCTGGGATATTCCTGGGATAGTCCTGGGATAGTCTTCTGATAGTCCTGGGATAGACCTGGAATAGTCCTGGGATAGACCTGAAATAGACCTGGGATAGTCTTGGGATAGTCCTGGGATAGTCCTGGGATAGACATGGATTGACTTGGATATACCTGGGACAGATAAATGCTATTTCTGGGATAGACATGGGATAGACCTGGAATAGTCCTGGGATAGACCTGAAATAGACCTGGGATAGTCCTGGGATAGTCTTGGGATAGTCCTGGGATAGTCCTGGGATAGACATGGATTGACTTGGATATACCTGGGACAGATAAATGATATTTCTGGGATAGACATGGGATAGTCCTGGGATAGACCTGGCATAGACCTGGGATAGTCCTGGGATACTCTTGGGATAGTCCTAGGATAGACCTGTGATAGTCCTGGGATTGTCTTCTGATAGTCCTGGGATAGACCTGGGATAGTCCTGGGATATTCCTGGGATGTCCTGGGATAGTCCTGGGATAGTCCTGGGATAGTCTGGGGATAGTCCTGGGATAGTCCGGGGATAGACCTGGGATAGACCTGGGATAGTGCTGGGATAGTCCGGGGATAGACCTGGGATAGACGTGAACTTTGCGCCCCGCCTGTTTAAAAGGTGAGTCTTAACAACACACTGTTTACACCGTCCTGGTCACGTGACGGCTGGGTGGGCGTCGCCCTGCGGCTGTTTTCACTCGTGGCACAACGGGCACAGGGAGTTACCGTTCTAACGGGTACAGGGAGTTAGCGTTCTTACCGGTACACGGAGTTACCGTTCTGGTCAATCCATTGTAAAACTCCAACTGGTCGCAGATTACCTGCAACAGGTATCTCTCCGTTAGCCAGTCCGGAGCTGCATGCCTGCAACAGGTATCTCTCCTTTAGCCAGTCCAGAGCTCTCCACTGGCCATTGTGACGCCATCTTTAGATGTCTTCTTCTTTGCCTTTCTAACTCCCATGGGAGCTTAAGCCTTTAAGCCTTCCCAAGCCTTCTAGGCTTTTAAGATCTCCTCTCTCTTTGTTTCCCATTCTTTCCAGTCATCATAACATCCTTGTCATCTTTTCTTCATCGGTGTTCATCGTCCTCTTGATCGCTGGGATTTCCATATTAGCGATTCTCATGTTATGTTCGGCATGGCTTCCATACCAGTCACTATCATGTTATATTTTAAGAGACTTCCATATCAGTGCCTTTCTTGGTATATTTAGCATGGCTTCCATACCAGTGGTTCTCGTGTTATATTTGACATAGAATTTCTCGTGTTATAACTTATCCGTCTCCACCTTCTTTTCTGGTTTTATTTTTTTTACAGGTATCATTGCCGTCATTTCACTCACTGTTGCGTTTATGATTCTGTCATCATGTTCGCTTATATAAATCCACCATTTAGATGTACAGGTGTGTCAGTACAATGCCAACAACAACATCAACATCAATCACATATCAACACCAACAACACCAGCAACATCAACCACATAGCAACACCAACAACACCAGCAACATCAACCACGTAGCAACACCAAAACACCACCAACACCACCAACACCACCAACACCAACAACACCAACAACACCAGCAACATCAACCACGTAGCAACTCCAACAACACCACCAACACCAACAACACCACCAACACCAACAACACCAACAACACCAACAACACTAACAACACCAACGACACCAACAACACCAACAACACCAACAACACCAACAACACCAAAAACACCAGCACCACCAACAATACCACCAACACCAACAACACCAACAACACCACCAACACCACCAACACCAACAACACCACCAACACCACCACCACCAACCACACAACAACCCCAACAACACCAACAACACCAACAACACCAACAACACCAACACCACCAACAACACCACCAACACCAACAACACCAACAACACCACCAACACCACCAACACCAACAACACCAACAACACCACCAACATCAACCACGTAGCAACTCCAACAACACCACCAACACCAACAACACCACCAACACCACCAACACCAACAACACCACCAACACCACCAACACCAACAACACCAACAACACCACCAACACTAACAACACCAACGACACCAACAACACCAACAACACAACAACACCAACAACACCAAAAACACCAGCACCACCAACAATACCACCAACACCAACAACACCAACAACATCAACAACATCAACAACACCAACAACACCAACAACACCAACAACACCAACAACACACCAACACCAACAACACAACAACACAACAACACCAACAACACCAGCACCACCAACAACACCACCAACACCAACAACACCAGTAACACCAGCAACAACACCAACAACACCAACGACACCAACAACACCAACAACATTAGCACTCCTAGTGAATGGAAACTGTAAACCTTGGACGGTAGCTCAGGGAAGGAATCTGTGAATGCAAACCTCAGCTGTCTCGTTGCCAGAAGCCTATGTAAACCTCAGCTATCTTGTTGCCAGAAACCTATGCAAACCTCAGCTGCCTTGTTGCCAGAAACCTATGCAAACCTCAGCTGTCTTGTTTCCTATGGTTAAGGCTAATAGAGTCAAACCCAAAAGAAAGATTCGGAGAAGTCGTCTCCTATGCGGAATGACGTCATAACATTTCCTTCAACTCCACTTATCAGCTTGACGCGCCCTTGGGATTACCAGTTGCGTGTAGATGGGGCATCTGCTGACAGGGAACCAGAATGTTCTCCATAAACAAAATCCCAGGCCTTTTGATTTCGTCCTGTGCAAACCACTTCATCATCTCATTCAGAGTATGTTGTGAGGGAGATGTTGTTGCCTTGCCATTGCAAGCGGTCATTGTGTCATTGATATTTACAAATAGTACAAAATGGCAGAGCGCAATCTTACATAATTGCACCCCCCCCCACACACACACACACAAACACACACATAATGTAAAGAAACAGAGAGAATAAAAATGAACTTATATGAAGCGGATTGAAACTGCGCCCCACATTCCAAAACAAATGTCCTCCCTGAGGTTGAACAGCCCTCACTGACGCCCCTATTTTGCGCCCATAAAAGGTCAGATCTTATAAAAATAGCACGTTAATCTGAAAAGGCTTGGGGGGGGGGGCATTATGAAATGCACTTCTAATAGGGGTCAAGTCCTGGGACCGGGAGTGTGGGAACTAATCCAAGACCCCCCACTCCCCACCACTAATCCCAAAAATAATTATGCAATTTTTCTCTGAGAAAAACCAATGCACCGTTCCCATGCGTTCCCACATGTCTGGGGCCCTTATTGTAAAAAACCGATAGCCAGAATGTTACTAGGCGTCCCTAAGTATTGCATAGGTCGGGTCAAGGGTTACCAATCATGGACGACGGGGAGTTGGCCAAACTGACCGGGGAACTGACCAAATCAGTTAGGGAGTTGGTCAATCTGACCGGGAATTGAACAAACCACCAGGGGAGTTGGCCAAACTAAGGGGGGAATTGAACAAACAAAATGGGGTGTTGGCCAAACAAAGGGGGGAATTGAACAAACGAACGGGGGAGTTCGCCAAACTAAGGTGGAATTGAACAAACCAGTTGGGTCATTGGCCAAACTGACGGAGGGAATTGAACAAACCAGTTGGGGCATTGGCCAAACTGACGGAGAATAGACCAAACCAGGTAGGGAGTTGGCCAAACTGACGGGGGAAATTAAACAAACCAGTTGGGGCATGGGCCAAACTGACGGAGAATAGACCAAACAAGGTAGGGAGTTGGCCAAACTGATGGGGAATAGACCAAACCAGTTGGGGCATTGGTAAAACTGACGGGGAATAGACCAAACCAGTGGGGAATAGGCCAAACTGACGAAGAATAGACCAAACCAGTTGGGGCATTGGCCAAACTGACGGGGAATAGACCAAACCAGGTAGGGAGTTGGCAAAACTGACGGGGAATGTACCAACACAGTTGGGGAATAGGCCAAACTGACGGGGAATAGACCAAACCAGGTGGGGAGTTGGTCAAAACAAGGGGGGAGGGAGGTTGGCAATAGCTTCTTAGATTTGGTTTGTCTGTAAACATATGTGAAACTATTTGGCAACTCTGACATCACTGCTGGTCAAGTGCCCTGAATTATGATGATTTCATGAAATCATTTTTTTTTTTACACAAAATATTTTCCACAAGGCTGCCTCACTGTATAACGACCGTGAACTTCTAACCTTTGACCTTTTCTAGGGAGCAGCGCTGATATGACAACAGGATAATTTCCTGTCAGTTTGACTTGGACATCAGTGATGCATTTATTGTTGAAGATAGGATGTGATGGAATGGGATTACTTAAGATGTATGAGTTAGGATGGGATGGAATGGGATTACTTAAGATGTATGAGTTAGGATGGGATGAAATGGGATTACTTAAGATGTAGGAGTTAGGATGGGATGGAATGGGATTACTTAAGATGTATGAAGTAGGATGGGATGGGATGGGATTACTTAAGATGTATGAGTTAGGATGGGATTGGATTACTTAAGATGTATGAGTTAGGATGGGATGGGATTACTTAAGATGTATGAGTTAGGATGGGATGAAATGGGATTACTTAAGATGTATGAGTTAGGATGGGATGGAATGGGATTACTTAAGATGTATGAGTTAGGATGGGATGGAATGAGATGGATTAAATAGACTGATATGGGGTGTGAAGGATTGGATGAGATGGAAGAGGGTCTAATATGGCATGCGATGGGATGGGATGAGTTTAGATGATTGTGTGGATGAGTTGGGATGGATGAGATGGATGAGATGTGTTGGGATGTGATGGGATGGAATGGATGAATTAGGATGTAATGGAATGAATGAGATGTGTTGGGATGTGATGGGATGGAATGGATGAATTAGGATGTAATGGAATGAATGAGAAATGTTGAAATGTGATGGGATGGAATGGATGAATTAGGATGTAATGGAATGAATGAGAAATGTTGAAATGTGATGGGATGGAATGGATGAATTAGGATGTAATGGAATGAATGAGAAATGTTGAAATGTGATGGGATGGAATGGATGAATTAGGATGTATTGGAATGAATGAGAAATGTTGAAATGTGATGGGATGGAATGGATGAATTAGGATGTAATGGAATGAATGAGATGTGTTGAAATGTGATGGGATGGAATGGATGAATTAGGATGTAATGGAATGAATGAGATGTGTTGGGATGTGATGGGATGGAATGGATGAATTAGGATGTAATGGAATGGATGAGATGTGTTGGGATGTGTTGGGATGGAATGGATGAATTAGGATGTAATGGAATGGATGAGATATGTTGGGATGTGTTGGGATGGAATGGATGAATTAGGATGTAATGGAATGAATGAGATGTGTTGGGATGTGATGGGATGGAATGGATGAATTAGGATGTAATGGAATGAATGAGATGTGTTGGGATGTGTTGGGATGGAATGGATGAATTAGGATGTAATGGAATGAATGAGATGTGTTGGGATGTGATGGGATGGAATGGATGAATTAGGATGTAATGGAATGGATGAGATGTGTTGGGATGTGTTGGGATGGAATGGATGAATTAGGATGTAATGGAATGGATGAGATGTGTTGGGATGTGTTGGGATGGAATGGATGAATTAGGATGTAATGGAATGAATGAGATGTGTTGGGATGTGTTGGGATGGAATGGATGAATTAGGATGTAATGGAATGAATGAGATGTGTTGGGATGTGATGGGATGAAATGGATGAATTATCATGTAATGGAATGGATGAGATGTGTTGGGATGTGTTAGGATGGAATGGATGAATTAGGATGTAATGGAATGAATGAGATGTGTTGGGATGTGATGGGATGGAATGGATGAATTAGGATGTAATGGAATGAATGAGATGTGTTGGGATGTGTTGGGATGGAATGGATGAATTAGGATGTAATGGAATGAATGAGATGTGTTGGGATGTGATGGGATGGAATGGATGAATTAGGATGTAATGGAATGGATGAGATGTGTTGGGATGTGTTGGGATGGAATGGATGAATTAGGATGTAATGGAATGGATGAGATGTGTTGGGATGTGTTGGGATGGAATGGATGAATTAGGATGTAATGGAATGGATGAGATGTGTTGGGATGTGATATGAAAGGATGGAGGTGGATTTTATAAATATTTATTTTGCTGGTGACCCCTTTCTCTTTTCGCCGATGCCCTAGGTAGGTCGCCGATGCCTTAAGTAGGTCGCCGATTCCCTAAGTAGTTCTCCGATGCCCAAAGTAGGTCATCGATGCCTTAGTTAGGTCGCCGATGTCTTAAGTAGGTCACCGATGCCCTCAGTAGGTCGCCGATGTCTTAAGTAGGTCGCCGATGCCCTAAGTAGGTTGGCAATGCCCTTAGTAGGTGCTTCTTTTGCTAAATCCTAATGCAGTCCTGATAACATCTTACTGTATATATGATACTACCATTGATAAATGGATTCCTTGTGACCCTTGAATGGTCTAACATTTCATAGGATACCTTTATGATCAAATAAAATGGTCACAGATTTGTTTCTTGTCTTTTTCTTTTTCTACCGTGTGTGTTTGTGTTTGTGTGTCTCTTCCTACCGTGTGTGTGTTTGTGTGCCACGTCCTACCGTGTGTGTGTTTGTGTGTCTCGTCCTACCGTGTGTGTGTTTGTGTGTCTCTTCCTACCGTGTGTGTTTTTGTGTGTCTCGTCCTACCGTGTGTGTGTTTGAGTGTCTAGTCATACCGTGTGTGTGTTTGTGTTTGTGTGTCTCTTCCTACCGTGTGTGTGTTTGTGTGTCTCTTCCTACCGTGTGTGTGTGTGTTTGTGTTTTGTGTCTTTTCCTACCGTGTGTGAGTTTGTGTGTCTCTTCCTATCGTGTGTTTCTTTGTGTGTCTCGTCCTACCGTGTGTGTGTTTGTGTGTCTCTTCCTACCATGTGTGTGTTTGTGTGTCTCTTCCTACCGTGTGTGTGTTTGTGTTTTGTGTCTTTTCCTACCGTGTGTGTGTGTTTCTGTGTCTTTTCCTACCGTGTGTGTGTGTTTCTGTGTCTTTTCCTACCGTGTGTGTGTTTCTGTGTCTCTTCCTACCATGTTTGTGTGTCTCTTCCTAACGTGTGTGTATTTGTGTGTCTCTTCCTACCGTGTTTGTCTTTGTGTGTCTCTTCCTACCATGTTTGTGTGTCTCTCCCTTCAGTGTGTGTTTGTGTGTCTCTTCCTAACGTGTTTCTGTGTCTCTTCCTAACGTGTTTGTGTTGTGTGTCTCTTCCTAACGTGTGTGTTTGTGTGTCTCTTCCTACCGTGTGTGTTTGTGTTTGTGTGTCTCTCCCTACCGTGTGTTTGTGTGTCTCTTCCTACCGTGTGTGTTTGTGTGTCTCTTCCTAACGTGTGTGTTTGTATTTGTGTGTCTCTTCCTACCTTGTGTGTTTGTGTTTCTCTTCCTACCATGTGTGTGTTTGTGTGTCTCTTCCTACCGTGTGTGTGTTTGTGTGTCTCTTCCTACCATGTGTGTGTTTGTGTGTCTCTTCCGTAACGTGTATGTGTTTGTGTGTCTCTTCCTACCGTGTGTGTTTGTGTTTGTTTGTCTCTTCCTAACGTGTGTGTTTGTGTGTGTGTGTCTTTTCCTACCGTGTGTGTGTGTTTGTGTGTCTCTTCCTACCTTGTGTGTTTGTGTTTGTGTGTCTCTTCCTACCGTGTGTGTGTGTTTGTGTGTCTCTTCCAAATGTGTGTGTTTGTGTGTCTATTCCTAACGCGTTTGTGTGTCTCCTCCTAGCGCATTTGTATGTCTCTTCCTACCGTGCTTGTTTGTATGTCCGTTCCTACCGCATTTGTGTGTCTCCTCCTACCGTGCGTGTTTGTGTGTCTCTTCCTACCGTGTGTGTTTGTGTGTCTCTTCCTACCGTGTGTGTGTATGTGTGTCTCTTCCTACCGTGTGTGTGTATGTGTGTCTCTTCCTACCGTGTGTGTTTGTGTGTCTCTTCCTACCGTGTGTGTATGTGTGTCGCTTCTTACCGTGTTTCTGTGTCTCTTGGTACCGTGTTTGTGTGTCTCTTCTTATCGTCTTTGTATGTCTCTTCCTACCGTGTTTGTGTGTCTTTTCCTACCGTGTGTGTGTGTATGTGTGTCTCTTCTTACTGTGTGTTTGTATGTGTGTGTTCCTTTCCTACCGTTGACTTTGTTGGTCTCCCAATTGAGTCTGTGGTGAGCGGAAAAAGGTCACAGAAAAAATTCACGGAAAAACTTTTTATTAGCCCTAAATGTATGTGTCATATCCATATAAATGTTTATTAAAAAGTAATTATTAGTAAATGGAAGTAAAAGACTTCACATAAGGAACGTGGTTCGAGTCTTGCTTGGGATGAAATATGTGTCTGTTATTTATGTTATGTTACAATCACGCATTTAATTTTTAAAATTTATTCATAATTATTTTATTTTTTATGCATGAATCCAATAAAGAGAAATGTTACAGATTTAATAACAGCTAATGTTAGTAAGCGATCGGGGGAGAGATTAACCACGATTCATTTGTTGACCAATCTTGTTATCGAAATAAGATCTCCCCCAACTGTTCTCAGAAAAGAATTCAAAATATTCTTTGTCATGTTTTACTTTCAGACGTATCTTTTATTTTATTTATGTCATATTCATCAATGTATATATATTTGTTTGAATGTGATAATCATCAATATATATATATATATATATATATATATAT
>CAXITT010000002.1:3008566-3038761 GCA_964033795.1 Lymnaea stagnalis | reverse complement strand
TGTGGTCCGGGAATACACTACTGCAGTACGCTAATGAGGAGATGTGGTCCGGGAATACACTACTGCAGTACGCTAATGATGAGGTGTGGTCCGGGAATACACTACTGCAGTACGCTAATGATGAGGTGTGGTCCGGGAATACACTACTGCAGTACGCTAATGATGAGATGTGGTCCGGGAATACACTACTGCAGTACGCTAATGATGAGATGTAGTCCGGGAATACACTACTGCAGTACGCTAATGATGAGATGTGGTCCGGGAATACAGTACTGCAGTACGCTAATGATGAGATGTGGTCCGGGAATACACTACTGCAATTCGCTAATGATGAGATGTGGTCCGGGAATACACTACTGCAGTACGCTAATGAGGAGATGTGGTCCGGGAATACACTACTGCAGTACGCTAATGATGAGGTGTGGTCCGGGAATACACTACTGCAGTACGCTAATGATGAGGTGTGGTCATTTTTTTATTGATAAGAACACTGGCCGTGGTGATGTAAAACTTTGAAACTTGAGTTGAAAAGGAAATGAGATTATCTTTAGAAAGGAAAGTGTGTGGGTGGGGCTATACCTTTAGACAGGAGGGGATGTGGGTGGGGCAATACCTTTATAAAGGAGGGGATGTGGGTAGGACAATACCTTTAGACAGGAGGGGACGTGGGTAGGACAATACCTTTATCCAGGAGGGGATGTGGGTGGGACAATACCGTTATACAGGAGGGGATGTGGGTAGGACAATACCTTTAGACAGGAGGGGACGTGGGTATGACAATACCTTTAGACAGGAGGGGACGTGGGTATGACAATACCTTTAGACAGGAGGGGACGTGGCTAGGACAATACCTTTATACAGGAGGGGGTGTGGGTGGGGAAATACCTTTAGACAGGAGGGGGCGTGGGTGGGACAGTACCTTTAGACAGGAGGGGATGTGGGTAGGACAATACCTTTATACAGGAGGGGATGTTGGTGGGACAATACCTTTTGTCAGGTGGGGATGTGGTTGGGGCAATACCTTTAGACAGGAGGGGGTGTAGGTGGGTCAATACCTTTATACGGGAGAGGACGTGGGTGGGACAATACCTTTATACAGGAGGGATAGTGGATGGGACAATACCTTTAGACAGGAGGGGGTGTGGTGGGGACAATACCTTTAGACAGGAGGGTGTGTGGGTGGGACAATACCTTTATACGGGAGGGGACGTGGGTGGGACAATACCTTTTTAAGGAGGGGGTGTGGGTACGAGATAACCTTTAACCCCAAGTAGGTTGAGGTATCAGATTCACTTTATAAAAGTGAGTATTGGTGTGTGCTACTACTTTTATGAAAGAGGAGATTGTAGTGTGCTATTACCTTTATAAAAGTGGAGATTGGTGAGTGCTATTAGCTTTGTAAACGTGGCGATTAGTGTGTGCTATTACCTTTGTAAAAGTGGCGATTGGTGTGTGCTATTACCTTTGTAAAAGTGGTGATTGGTGTGTGCTATTACCTTATAAAATTGAGGATTTGTGTGTGTGCTATTACCTTTAGAAAAGTGAGTATTCGTGTGTGCTATTACCTTTATAAAAATTAAGATTGGTGTGTGCTATTTACCTTTAGAAAAGTGAGTATTCGTGTGTGCTATTACCTTTATAAAAATTAAGATTGATGTGTGCTATTACCTTTAGAAAAGTGACGATTGGTGTGTGCTATTACCTTTAGAAAAGTGACGATTTGGGTGTGCTGTTACCTTTAGAAAAATGAGTGTTCGTGTGTGCTATTACCTTTATAAAAATGGAGATTAGTGTGTGCTATTACCTTTAGAAAAGTGACGATTGGTGTATGATATTACCTTTAGAAAAGTGACGATTGGTGTATGATATTACCTTTAGAAATGTGACGATTGGTGTATGATATTACCTTTAGAAATGTGACGATTGGTGTATGATATTACCTTTAGAAAAGTGACGATTGGTGTGTGCTATTACCTTTAAACTGGGGAGGCGGTTGGGTGTATGATATTTTTTTTCAAAACTGGAATTCAAGGAGTTGGGTTATGAGATTACCTATTACCTATACAGGAGGGGATTGGGTATATGATTACCCTTTAACACGAGGGTATGAGGTATAAGAAACTATCTGAAACGACAGCCCTTAAAAGCATAGTTTATATTAATTTGAAAATGCAGCTTAACTTGATCCTAGCCGTACATGATCCTAGTTGTTTTGATCCTAGTTGTACTTGATCCTAGTTGTCCTTAATCCTAGTTGTACTTAATCCTAGTTGTACTTGATCCTAGTTGTACTTGATCCTAGTTGTACTTGATCCTAGTTGTACTTGATCCTAGCCATACATGATCCTAGTTGTACTTGATCCTAGTTGTACTTGATCCTAGTTGTACTTGATCCTAGCCGTACATGATCCTAGTTGTACTTGATCCTAGTCGTACTTGATCCTAGTTGTACTTGATCCTAGCCGTACATGATCCTAGTTGTACTTGATCCTAGTTGTACTTGATCCTAGTTGTACTTGATCCTAGTTGTACTTGATCCTAGCCGCACATGATCCTAGTTGTACTTGATCCTAGTTGTACTTGATCCTAGTCGTACTTGATCCTAGCCACACATGATCCTAGTTGTACTTGATCCTAGTTGTCCTTAATCCTAGTTGCACTTAATCCTAGTTGTACTTGATCCTAGTTGTACTTGATCCTAGCCGTACATGATCCTAGTTGTACTTGATCCTAGTTGTACTTGATCCTAGTCGTACTTGATCTTAGTTGTACTTGATGCTAGTTGTACTTTATCCTAGTTGTACTTGATCCTAGCCGTACATGATCCTAGCCGTACATGATCCTAGTTGTACTTGATCCTAGTTGTACTTGATCCTAATTGTACTTGATCCTAGTTTACTTAATCCTAGTTGTACTTGATCCTAGCCGTACATGATCCTAAGTGTACTTGATCCTAGCCGTACATGATCCTAGTTGTACTTGATCCTATCCGTACATGATCCTAGTTGTACTTGATCCTAGTCGTACTTGATCCTAGTTGTACTTGATCCTAGTTGTACTTGATCCTAGTTGTACTTGATCCTAGTTGTACTTGATCCTAATTGTACTTGATCCTAGTTGTACTTGATCCTAGTTGTACTTAATCCTAGTTGTACTTGATCCTAGTTGTACTTGATCCTAGTCGTACTTGATCCTAGCCGCACATGATCCTAGTTGTACTTGATCCTAGTTGTACTTAATCCTAGTTGTACTTGATCCTAGTTGTACTTGATCCTAGCCGTACATGATCCTAGTTGTACTTGATCCTAGTTGTACTTGATCCTAGTCGTACTTGATCCTAGTTGTACTTGATCCTAGTTGTCCTTAATCCTAGTTGTACTTAATCCTAGTTGTACTTGATCATAGTTGTACTTGATCCTAGTTGTCCTTAATCCTAGTTGTACTTAATCCTAGTTGTACTTGATCCTAGTTGTACTTGATCCTAGCCGTACATGATCCTAGTTGTACTTAATCCTAGTTGTACTTGATCCTAGCCGTACATGATCCTAGTTGTACTTAATCCTAGTTGTACTTGATCCTAGTTGTACTTGATCCTAGTTGTCCTTAATCCAAGTCGTACTTAATCCTAGTTGTACTTGATCCTAGTTGTACTTACTCCTAGTTGTATTTTACGTGTCCACGGGTCGCGGCGGCCAAGATGGCGGCCGTGGAAAAAATAAAATAATTCGCGTTTGCTAAAATTATGAATAAAACTTTAAAAACAAAATTTTAAATGTTCTTAATGTATCCCTTAACCGAACCTTAACCCTAAACTGACCCTATCAGAACCAGGCTTTTGAACCCATCGGAAATCAGGGTTTTGACCCTATCGGAATCTGGGTTTTGACCCTATCAGACCCAGGCTTTTGACCCTGAATATTAGGAAGATGAACAAAAACCTCCAAAAATGGCCTAAAAGTAAGTATAAAATAAGCAAAGAATGAAAAGCCAACTTACAGTTTCGTGGAATACAATTTGACACACTTTCTTTAAATACACTTTGACACACTTTCTTTAAATACACTTTGACACACTTTCTTTAAATACACTTTGACACACTTTCTTTAAATACACTTTGACACACTTTCTTTAAATACACTTTGACACACTTTCTTTAAATACACTTTGACACACTTTCTTTAAATACACTTTGACACACTTTCTTTAAATACACTTTGACACACTTTCTTTAAATACACTTTGACACACTTTCTTTAAATACACTTTGACACACTTTCTTTAAATACACTTTGACACACTTTCTTTAAATACACTTTGACACACTTTCTTTAAATACACTTTGACACACTTTCTTTAAATACACTTTGACACACTTTCTTTAAATACACTTTGACACACTTTCTCTAAATGCACTTTGACACACTTTCTTTAAATGCACTTTGACACACTTTCTCTAAATACACTTTGACACACTTTCTTTAAATACACTTTGACACACTTTCTTTAAATACACTTTGACACACTTTCTTTCAGGTTCCACCGGACATAATGTCCAGCAAATGAATGAAATAAACACGAGATCATGCAATAACACCAGTTCAAAGATGGCGAAACTAATACCAACAGTGTAATTAGCCAAGCAATGAAATTTTAAAATCATAATTAATCACCCAATAAAAATTTAATAAAACATTAATGAAAATGTAACTCTGTTAACAAAAACAAAATAAGGGGAGTGAATCCAAAACAGCAATTTAATTTAAAAAAACTCAAATGACGTGATGGTGCTCTATCTCCAAGTTAGCCCCTTGTTGTACTCGATCTTAGCCGTACTTGATTCCAGCTTATAGTGGTATAATCTGCCCATATACACTTATAATCTTCCCATTTATACTTATAATCTGCCCATATATACAATTAATCTACCCATCTCTATACTGATAATCTTCCCATATATATATACTTTAATAAACCCATATCTTCTTATAATATTCCCATAAATTCTTATAATGTGCCCATATATTCTATAATCTTCTCAAACTCCGCTAATCCACATGGCCATTCTCATTTTCAGGCATCTCAATAAGGTCGTTGTCCGCTGAGCGAACTGGGTCAAGGTCAATAGCTATGCGCTATAGAGCGATGGGGTGGGTGCTGTGGGTGGAGAGTTCCAATATCATGGCCAGGGCGCCGCAAATCAGAATAGATCAGAATGTTTTGATGACGAAACAGAATAAAAGGCCTTCCCCTAGGACTCCATACATTAACTCCGGCTAATGACTGGTGTCTCCAAGATTGATGACGTCTCATGGGAAGATGGCTTGCTACCTTTTTAACTCCCATTTCTGCAGCTTAATTCCTGTAATAGTCAAGTATCCCATTGTTGGTTTCTTTGACTAATTTTATGTTTGGTCTGTTTTACTAATTTTATGTTTGGTCTGATTTACTAGTTCTTATTTTTGATCTGATTTACTAGTTCTTATTTTTGATCTGATTTACTAGTTCTTATTTTTGATCTGATTTACTAGTTCTTATTTTTGGTCTGTTTTACTAGTTCTTATATTTGGTCTGTTTTAATAATTTTATGTTTGGTCTGTTTTACTAGCTCTTATTTTTGGTCTGTTTTAATAATTTTATGTTTGGTCTGTTTTACTAGTTCTTATTTTTGGTCTGTTTTAATCATTTTATGTTTGGTCTGATTTACTAGTTCTTATTTTTGATCTGATTTACTAGTTCTTATTTTTGATCTGTTTTACTAGTTCTTATATTTGGTCTGTTTTAATAATTTTATGTTTGGTCTGTTTTACTAGCTCTTATTTTTGGTCTGTTTTAATAATTTTATGTTTGGTCTGATTTACTAGTTCTTATTTTTGATCTGATTTACTAGTTCTTATTTTTGATCTGATTTACTAGTTCTTATTTTTGATCTGATTTACTAGTTCTTATTTTTGATCTGATTTACTAGTTCTTATTTTTGGTCTGTTTTACTAGTTCTTATATTTGGTCTGTTTTAATAATTTTATGTTTGGTCTGTTTTACTAGCTCTTATTTTTGGTCTGTTTTAATAATTTTATGTTTGGTCTGTTTTACTAGTTCTTATTTTTGGTCTGTTTTAATCATTTTATGTTTGGTCTGATTTACTAGTTCTTATTTTTGATCTGATTTACTAGTTCTTATTTTTGGTCTGATTTACTAGTTCTTATTTTTGGTCTGTTTTAATAATTTTATGTTTGGTCTGATTTACTAGTTCTTATTTTTGATCTGATTTACTAGTTCTTATTTTTGGTCTGTTTTACTAGCTCTTATGTTTGGTCTGTTTTACTAATTTTATGTTTGGTCTGATTTACTAGTTCTTATTTTTTATCTGATTTACTAGTTCTTATTTTTGATCTGATTTACTAGTTCTTATTTTTGATCTGATTTACTAGTTCTTATTTTTGATCTGATTTACTAGTTCTTATTTTTGGTCTGTTTTACTAGTTCTTATATTTGGTCTGTTTTAATAATTTTATGTTTGGTCTGTTTTACTAGCTCTTATTTTTGGTCTGTTTTAATAATTTTATGTTTGGTCTGTTTTACTAGTTCTTATTTTTGATCTGATTTACTAGTTCTTATTTTTGGTCTGTTTTACTAGCTCTTATGTTTGGTCTGTTTTACTAATTTTATGTTTGGTCTGATTTACTAGTTCTTATTTTTTATCTGATTTACTAGTTCTTATTTTTGATCTGATTTACTAGTTCTTATTTTTGATCTGATTTACTAGTTCTTATTTTTGATCTGATTTACTAGTTCTTATTTTTGGTCTGTTTTACTAGTTCTTATATTTGGTCTGTTTTAATAATTTTATGTTTGGTCTGTTTTACTAGTTCTTATTTTTGGTCTGTTTTAATCATTTTATGTTTGGTCTGATTTACTAGTTCTTATTTTTGATCTGATTTACTAGTTCTTATTTTTGGTCTGATTTACTAGTTCTTATTTTTTGGTCTGTTTTAATAATTTTATGTTTGGTCTGATTTACTAGTTCTTATTTTTGATCTGATTTACTAGTTCTTATTTTTGGTCTGTTTTACTAGCTCTTATTTTTGGTCTGTTTTAATAATTTTATGTTTGGTCTGATCTACTAGTTCTTATTTTTGGTCTGTTTTAATAATTTTATGTTTGGTCTGTTTTACTAGCTCTTATTTTTGGTCTGTTTTAATCATTTTATGTTTGGTCTGATTTACTAGTTCTTATTTTTGGTCTGTTTTAATCATTTTATGTTTGGTCTGTTTTACTAGTTCTTATTTTTGGTCTGTTTTAATAATTTTATGTTTGGTCTGTTTTACTAGCTCTTATTTTTGGTCTGTTTTAATCATTTTATGTTTGGTCTGATTTACTAGTTCTTATTTTTGGTCTGTTTTAATCATTTTATGTTTGGTCTGTTTTACTAGCTCTTATTTTTGGTCTGTTTTAATCATTTTATGTTTGGTCTGATTTACTAGTTCTTATTTTTGGTCTGTTTTAATCATTTTATGTTTGGTCTGATTTACTAGTTTTTGTTGTTGATTTTGTTACGATCTGCATTAAGATAAATGTTTTCTTTCTCTTCTTTCATCATGGACGCTTTATAAAACAGCATATTTTCATTGAACGTGAAATTAAAGGAAGCCAACTCATCAATGTCCTACAAATTCAAGGACAACAATTCTAGGACTTGTTAGATCCGTAACATTGTTATGTAGGGCTAGGTGTTTTGTAATGTGTACATCTGTTGTGTAGGGCGAGGTGTTTTGTAATGTGTACATCTGTTGTGTAGGGCTATGTGTTTTGTAATGTATACATCTGTTGTGTAGGGCTATGTGTTTTGTAATGTATACATCTGTTGTGTAGGGCTATGTGTTTTTAATGTGCACATCTGTTATGTAGGGCTATGTGTTTTGTAATGTGTACATCTGTTGTGTAGGGCTATGTGTTTTTTAATGTGTACATCTGTTGTGAAGGGCTATGTGTTTTTAATGTGTACATCTTATGTGTAGGACTAGGTGTTTTTATTTGTGTACAATTGTTATGTAGGGATTAGGGGTCACAAAACCGGTCCCTTTTTTCCAAAACCGGTATTTTCGATATTGAAGTTACGAATAACGGAATCCCGGTATTTTGGATATTTTTGATATTTAGAGAATTTGTAGTCGAAATTCGAGATTAGAGGTGAGGAATTATCAATGAAATAAAAACATTCAGAAAAAATTATCACATTTTGATTTTTAATCAGCTTTTAACAATAACACAAATGATTAACTTCAGACGTTAATCAAACGAACAAAAATAATATTTATTTATTTCTATCAACCTGAAGGGAAAATAAATCATTAACAAAAAAATTATGAATTCAATCGAGTTCAAACAAAACTAATCACATCGTCATGATTCTCGATCAATCAGAGGACACAGATCAATCAGAGGACACAGATCAATCAGAGGACACAGATCAATCAGAGGACACAGATCAATCAGAGGACACAGATCAATCAGAGGACACAGATCAATCAGAGGACACAGATCAATCAGAGGACACAGATCAATCAGAGGACACAGATCTAACAGAGAGTCGGTCGGCTCTCTTTGAACTTGAGCCACGTGGCTTGAGGGATTTGCACATCCCAAAAATTATTGATATGTCTTGGGCTTTAACTACGACGTGGAAACTAAGAAAATCGATTTTAGAACAATTGAAAATGAAATCCCGGGACTATCGAAAATCCCGGTTTTTATAAATCCTATCCCGGTTTTTTCGAGCATCAATTATGGTCCGATATTTCGGTATGTTCGAAATTCGGGATCCCGGATTGCGACCCCTAGTAGGGATATGTGTTTTGTTATGTGTGCAGTTGTTATGTACGGCTATGTGGATCTTTCATTATTAGAAGTATTATTATGTTCCCTATGTTCCCCGTAGACTAACTTCAGAACGACAAGGAGGTTCCCATAGTGACTTCTAGTTTTACTTTGGGTGACCCTGAGTGACAGTGAGTGACCTTGGTTTGCCCTGAGTGCTTCAAACATTTGCCAAACGTAGTTAACTGTCAGGTGTGTCCAAATAGCGTCAGGGCGTCTAAACAGCGCCCGGGATCTATAGAGTGTCAGGGGCGTCTACACGGTGTCAGGGGCGTGTACACAGGGTGGGAAAGTAAGCAGTTGCTTCTAATCTCATGGGAGGGGGGGGGGCGATAGAATACCCCCACCCGCCAGGTTTTGAGTGTCATAATTAATATGGGGGGGGGGGGGAAGGGTCAAAAATACCCTCACGGAGTATCAAGTTGGCACTCTCATGGGGTGTCCAGGTGGCACTCTCATGGGGTGTCCAGGTGGCACTCTCACGGGATGTCAAGTTGGCACTCTCATGTGGTATCAAGTTGGCACTCTCATGTGGTATCAAGTTGGCACTCTCATGTGGTATCAAGTTGGCACTCTCATGTGGTATCAAGTTGGCACTCTCATGTGGTATCAAGTTGGCACTCTCATGTGGTATCAAGTTGGCACTCTCATGTGGTATCAAGTTGGCACTCTCATGTGGTATCAAGTTGGCACTCTCATGTGGTATCAAGTTGGCACTCTCATGTGGTATCAAGTTGGCACTCTCATGTGGTATCAAGTTGGCACTCTCATGTGGTATCAAGTTGGCACTCTCATGTGGTATCAAGTTGGCACTCTCATGTGGTATCAAGTTGGCACTCTCATGTGGTATCAAGTTGGCACTCTCATGTGGTATCAAGTTGGCACTCTCATGTGGTATCAAGTTGGCACTCTCATGTGGTATCAAGTTGGCACTCTCATGTGGTATCAAGTTGGCACTCTCATGTGGTATCAAGTTGGCACTCTCATGTGGTATCAAGTTGGCACTCTCATGTGGTATCAAGTTGGCACTCTCATGTGGTATCAAGTTGGCACTCTCATGTGGTATCAAGTTGGCACTCTCATGTGGTATCAAGTTGGCACTCTCATGTGGTATCAAGTTGGCACTCTCATGTGGTATCAAGTTGGCACTCTCATGTGGTATCAAGTTGGCACTCTCATGTGGTATCAAGTTGGCACTCTCATGTGGTATCAAGTTGGCACTCTCATGTGGTATCAAGTTGGCACTCTCATGTGGTATCAAGTTGGCACTCTCACGTGGTATCAAGTTGGCACTCTCACGTGGTATCAAGTTGGCACTCTCATGTGGTATCAAGTTGGCACTCTCACGGGGTGTCCAGGTGGCACTCTCACGTGGTATCAAGTTGGCACTCTCATGTGGTATCAAGTTGGCACTCTCATGTGGTATCAAGTTGGCACTCTCATGTGGTATCAAGTTGGCACTCTCATGTGGTATCAAGTTGGCACTCTCATGTGGTATCAAGTTGGCACTCTCATGTGGTATCAAGTTGGCACTCTCATGTGGTATCAAGTTGGCACTCTCATGTGGTATCAAGTTGGCACTCTCATGTGGTATCAAGTTGGCACTCTCACGTGGTATCAAGTTGGCACTCTCATGTGGTATCAAGTTGGCACTCTCATGTGGTATCAAGTTGGCACTCTCATGTGGTATCAAGTTGGCACTCTCATGTGGTATCAAGTTGGCACTCTCATGTGGTATCAAGTTGGCACTCTCATGTGGTATCAAGTTGGCACTCTCATGTGGTATCAAGTTGGCACTCTCACGGGGTGTCCAGGTGGCACTCTCACGGGGTGTCCAGGTGGCACTCTCATGTGGTGTCCAGGTGGCACTCTCATGTGGTATCAAGTTGGCACTCTCATGGGGTGTCAAGTTGGCACTCTCATGGGATGTCAAGTTGGCACTCTTATGGGAGGTCAAGTTGGCACTCTCATGGGAGGTCAAGTTGGCACTCTCATGGGAGGTCAAGTTGGCACTCTTATGGGAGGTCAAGTTGGCACTCTCATGGGAGGTCAAGTTGGCACTCTCATGGGAGGTCAAGTTGGCACTCTTATGGGGTGTCTAGGTGGAACTCTCATGTGGTGTCAATTTGGAACTCTCATGGGGTGTCAATTTGGAACTCTCATGTGGTGTCAATTTGGAACTCTCATGGGGTGTCAAATAGGAAGCATAAATAAACACTCAACATAATGTTCTCATGTAATGAGGAAAGTCATCTTACGCACCGTGCACAGGAGAGACGTTCATTTCCGTGCACCAATAAAAACTTACATTGAGCGTTTCTGACCGACCGAGCAGCACCACAAAATCACGTATCCATTGTGTAGTAATGCACTGTAGTTTGTCGTAAGTGGTGAGATGTCGGTTGTTAGAAGGATGTGAATTTTGTATATTATTTTATTTTTATAGATGTGTTGCTGAGAGTCTGTAAGGTGGAAGAAACTCGTTTTCAGCCTTGTGAAAGGCCTGGGTCCGGAGATTTGAGCCTTGTGAAAGGCCTGGGTCCGGAGATTTGAGCCTTGTGAAAGGCCTGGGTCCGGAGATTTGAGCCTTGTGAAAGGCCTGGGTCCGGAGATTTGAGCCTTGTGAAAGGCCTGGGTCCGGAGATTTGAGCCTTGTGAAAGGCCTGGGTCCGGAGATTTGAGCCTTGTGAAAGGCCTGGGTCCGGAGATTTGAGCCTTGTGAAAGGCCTGGGTCCGGAGATTTGAGCCTTGTGAAAGGCCTGGGTCCGGAGATTTGAGCCTTGTGAAAGGCCTGGGTCCGGAGATTTGAGCCTTGTGAAAGGCCTGGGTCCGGAGATACGGGTGGTCCAAGGAAAGTGGCTAGGATGTGGTAAGGCTGAAAACGATGGCGCGAGTTGTCTTCCCTTGGGAGTTCACCGAACCCCAACTGACACATCGCTTGTCAAATGTTTGACACTTTGCGACCCGGCACCCTGGCGTACGGCATTGCCACTGAACGCCCGTTCAGACACGTGTCTTCTCTTACAATAGGCTTAGAGTTCTGGATGTCAACCTTTTCAGACTGCATTTAAAGATTCTCATGTTGCCAACTTGACCCCCTTTCCCCGTGACGCCCCTTTAGAGTAAATGCTGCCGAAGGCGGCGCCTTTGCTAGTTATGATTTATCTAATGTATGGAAAAACACAAATTTTGCCAATGTGGATCACCGCATCCAGGCACATTTCCCATGGCCAGAAAGGCGTTTGTTCCAGCCTACAGAATCTCAGGAACATATATTTCAAAAAACACTACAAATCCTTCATTATGACCGACATCTCAGCACTTACATCACGCAATCCAAGTATTGCAATAAGGATGTGTACTTTATTACAAAAAAATATATGGAGTTGACAAAATTTGGAGGTCACAGCCATCAGGCCACCACTCAACAAATTGATTTTTTGAGATCTACAACTAAAACAAATGCTACGCCTGCTAAAATGTATTTTATTTAAAAACAATTTCTAGATTTGATAATTGTATTTACTGAAAAATATCAAGAATTCCTGAGCTATTATCGGAACTGTCATCGTTTCTTAGCAATAATATCAATGAATACAGCAAAGTTCTAACAAATTCATAACTGTCGCTTTTGTATTCTGTAACTATTGTTTTTGTTACTTTTGTATGCTGTCATTTTTGTATGCTGTCACTTTGTATCTTGTCACTTGTGTATTCTGTCACTTTTTTATTTGTCACTATTGTATTCTGTCTTTTTTGTATTCTGTCACTTTTGTATTCTGTCATTATTGTATTCTGTCACTTTTGTATTCTCTTACTTTTGTATTCTGACACTTTTGGATTATGTCACCTTTTTATTCTGTCACTGTTGTATTCTGTCACTTTCGTATGCTTTCACTAGTGCATTCTGTCACTGTTGTATTCTGTCACTTTTGTATTCTGTCACTATCACATTACTAAATACATCGTGAACTATTGAATTAAACACCATGCTGAATTGACCACGTTTGGGGGGGGGGGGGGGGGGGGATTTTTTCTGCCGCCGGTGGGGGGGGGGGGGGGGGGTCAGACGCCCCTGCCCTGTGTCAAGGGCTGTCATGTCAGTGTCATGTGTTTCTCGCTTTCATGTCATGTGATACCATCCTCATTTGAAAGGTCACCTCTTGTTAATTCGAGGATTACATCTATCAGTTCAATCCTATACACCCCTAAATTACCACACCTCTTAGAATGCCTTACACCCATAGCTTGTCAACATCGTTAGCTTGCCACACCCCTAGCTTTCCTCATCTCTAGCTTACCCCCTGTAAGTTTCACCGTCCCTATAGCTTGAACGACCCACTGCTTGGCCCTACCATTGCTGGGCCAAACCTTAGCTTTCACCACCCCTAGTTTACCCGAAACCCTTCCCGTACAAGTCAGAGACTAGACACCTCCATGTTGTCCCAAATTGCATGTTTTTATATCGTCGAGCTCAGACAATGGGTAGACGACTTGACAAAGAAGCGTGATAGATTGTACAGACAAGAAGACAGGGGGTATTTGGAGGGGGAGGGGGTGTTGAATAATTCCATAAAAGGTGGAGAAGTTAGATTCAGGTGTTCAGCATTCTTTTTGTTAGGCATCAACATGGAAACTCTAAAAAGTATTGTCATAAGAATCATTTAGAATATAAATAATTCTAAAATACACATTACCAATACCACATTACCAATACCACATTACCAATACCACATTACCAATACCACATTACCAATACACATTACCAATACCACATTACCAATACCACATTACCAATACCACATTACCAATAACACATTACCAATAACACATTACCAATAACACATTACCAGTTACCCATTACCAGATACCCACAAACTGGAAACCATTTTTATCAGTGATTATCATCTCATTAAAGAGATTTAAAAATCCAACTTGGGGTCCTCAAAATGAAGCTCCTTCCAGGACGTGAGCGTCTGTGATCTGATGTGAATGTTATTGTAAGAATGGAGACTAATGTGATATGTTGTGCATGTTATTTTAAGGATTTAGACTTGTGTGATACGCTGTGCACGTTCGTTGATGAATGTAGACTTGTGTGATCTGTTGTGTATGTTTGTTGATGGATGCAGACTAAGTTGGTACGTAGTACAAGGTAGGGCTAAAGCTGTGAAGCTACACAACAAAACAGTAGGCACCGCGTCCAACAGCTTGTCCCCAGCAAACCATTGAAGAATCAAATGAAAATGAAATCAAATGACTTATCTGATGTTCTGGAGTGTTTCAAAACCCTTGCTGATTCGCTCTGCTTACCATATACATTATTTTAAAGCACACGCCACATTGTCTAGATCAGGCCTGCACAACATACGGTCCCGTGGGTCACATCGCCGCATTGTCTAGATCAGGCCTGCACAACATACGGTCCCGTGGGTCACATCGCCGCATTGTCTAGATCAGGCCTGCACAACATACGGTCCCGTGGGTCACTAGCGGCGTAACAGATCTAGTCCGGACGTGAACATACGGTCCCGTGGGTCACATCGCCGCATTGTCTAGATCAGGCCTGCACAACATACGGTCCCGTGGGTCACATCGCCGCACTGTCTAGATCAGGCCTGCACAACATACGGTCCCGTGGGTCACATCGCCGCATGGTCTAGATCAGGCCTGCACAACATACGGTCCCGTGGGTCACATCGCCGCATTGTCTGGATCAGGCCTGCACAACATACGGTCCCGTGGGTCACATGCGGCCCACCAGCACCCACTTTGCGGCCCGCGAAGAATTTGGTGAAAATTCATAATATTATTATAAATTAAAGGACGTCGTGTTGGGGGAAAAAATACGAATGAAATGTATCTATTGATGGAAGAATTTGATAAAAGACTTTCTCTTTCAAAGGAAGAATAAATTCATTTAAAACTATTTTCTGTGAATCCCAGAAAACATACCAGTTCAATTACAGCTGGAGGTTATCGAACTACAATGTTCGGCAATTTACCGAAGCAAGTACAGAGAGAGAGAAAGAGAGAGAGAGAGATAGAGATAGAGAGAGAGAGAGAGAGCAGCCTGAAGGGTTTTTAAATAAAAATCTGGACCGTGAGAAGTACAGAAATCTCTCCTAAAATCTTTGAGTGTATTTGGAACCAATCAGATATGTGAACAGAGATTTTCACGAATGAACATCACTAAATGCAAGCAACCCTCATGTTTGAGTGATGATCGTATGGAAGATATATCTTGAGAGCAGCCACTTACAATCTATCTCCTGAATACATCTTGAGAACAGCCACTTCCCATCTATCTCCTGAATACGACCAACTTGTTACCGACAAACGATGCAATATTTCACATTAAATTTATTTCGTAAGTAAGAAAATTTTCTTTAATAGTTATAGCTCACCAAACATTAACGCGAACATCCACGGTACTTAAGTTACTTGACAAAGCATGAACTCAAGTAACGCACATTTAAGAATCCCAATATTTGCTACACCCCTTCCCCCATGATACGTCACTGCACACTTTTTATTTCTCCCCTGTGACCTATATTAATATTCTGACGTCCCAACAACTTTTGAATCGACTATTTCTGACACCATATTTCAATTGAAACGATTTCATTTGACGAACAGAAAATATTAGGCATCAAACGAAGTTTCGTTCTTTTAAAAAAAAACAAACATTTAGCGTAGTTATCGGGAATTAAATTTTGCGCGCTATCCGGAAATGGAAGCAGCCACACCGCAAGAAAACTATAAATAAGAAATTATTTTTTATTTTCTTAATTTAATTTTTCAAAACATTTCACAGAGAACTGAAAAAATTCAAGCGGGAAACAATTATTAATAAAAGATTTTGCTATATTATTTTAATTATTAGTAATTATTTATTATTTAAATTTAGTGAGATGTTTCTGCTTGATACTTGCTGCAAATAGATTTTATGTTAGGTTTCAATTTAGTGAGCTACAAATACAGTCTCAAGTCTTCCCGCTGTTCTATCCAGCTGATTTTTTAAAAATCATGTATACCCTTAAAACAGCATTCAGCTAAACATAAACATGGAAACGGTCAACAATAGTTTTCTTTCAAAATTGGCTGAATTTGGAGATTTGATTTCTGTTTTCCCACAAAGCCATGCTAACGCTCCTCGTATATCAAATAAAGATTTAACTGACTCATCATTATGCATTTCTGCGAGTTCTTCTCGATACTGCATATTTGAAATATTAGACAAAGCCACTAACATTGGCTGCGTCATCCAAGTTGGAAAATCAATTTATTTCAAATCAGAAAAATCTTTCTTTTAAATCAGCCGATACAATTTTCAGATGATGGACACTAACAAGTACGGCGGTATCAGACAATAACAAGTATGGCGGTATCAGACAATAACAAGTATGGCGGTATCAGACAATAACAAGTATGGCGGTATCAGACAATAACAAGTATGGCGGTATCAGACAATAACAAGTATGGCGATATCAGACAATAACTAGTATAGCGGTACATACATTTTGGATGAAATGAAACGTTTTCATAATTTGTGTTGTAAATTTATTTTGTGACACAATTCAACAAAGGTGTTGCGAGCAAATGTCTTCGCTTTTGCATTCACAAGAGTTTTCTTTGTACCTTGAAGCTGATTATGTAATAAATTTAGTTTTTTTCAAAGATGTCGGCTAAACAACTCACAAATGCTTTACCATCGACCGTTAACTGATACTTCATTTCAGGTTTGTCACTTTAAAAAAGTGCAAAAATATCAAATAGTTCCATAAATCTTTTCAAGCAATTCCTTTTCGAAAGACATCTTACTTCAGTGTGAGGTAAAAGTCTTTTCTGATGGTAGAGAGTACTCGGAGGCTGAGTTCCTTCTGAAGACCAACATGATGAACAGAGCCTACCCTGTCATGGAAGATATCCAGATATCAGAGCAGGGTGTCCTGCCCTCCTCAAAACCATTAACCCCTACAAAGCATGTGGACCTGATAACATCAAACCACGAGTGCTCAAAGAATTAACCAAAGAAATCGCTCCTGTTTTGTCAATCGTCTTCCAATCGTCGCTGTGCACAGGAAATGTTCCAGAAGATTCAAGAATAGCGCATGCTATTTCAGTCTACAAGAAAGGGGAGCATTCCGACCATGCCAGATATCGTCCGATATCCCTCACCAGCATGGTCTGCAAACTGTTTGAGCAAATGTTCGTAAGCACAGTCAAGTAAGCATCTTGAAAGCCAAAGTATACTCAATGAATGTCAACATGGATTCCGTGTCAAGAGATCAGGTGAGACCCAGCTCCTTGAAATTTTAGAAGACTTGTTGACCAAACTAGAGAAAAGCAAGCAAACTGAGGTGCTGGTGGTGGACTTCTCAGAAGCATTTGACCGTGTCAATCATAGTTTGCTTCTACACAAACTTTAGAGATATGGGATCCAAGGTAGCACTAAAACAGGGATCTCTAGCTTCCTCAGCCACCGATGCCAAGGAGTAGTGGTGGTCGGTACAAGCTTGTAGATCATCCCAATATTAGCATACCCTATAATGTCTAGATCATCCCAATATTAGCATACCCTATAATGTCTAGATCATGCAAACAAAATAACACCCCATAATGTCTAGATCATATAAAAAATGCACACCATATAATGTCTATATGACCCCCAACAACATCACACCATATAATGTCTAGATCATCCCAATAAAAGCACACCCAACAATGTCTAGATCATCCCAATAAAAGCCCACCCAACAATGTCTAGATCATCCCAATAAAAGCCCACCCAACAATGTCTAGATCATCCCAATAAAAGCCCACCCAACAATGTCTAGATCATCCCAATAAAAGCCCACCCAACAATGTCTAGATCATCCCAATAAAAGCCCACCCAACAATGTCTAGATCATCCCAATAAAAGCACACCCAACAATGTCTAGATCATCCCAATAAAAGCCCACCAAACAATGTCTAGATCATCCCAATAAAAGCACACCCAACAATGTCTAGATCATCCCAATAAAAGCACACCCAACAATGTCTAGATCAACCCAATAAAAGCCCACCCAACAATGTCTAGATCATCCCAATAAAAGCACACCCAACAATGTCTAGATCATCCCAATAAAAGCACACCCAACAATGTCTAGATCATCCCAATAAAAGCCCACCCAACAATGTCTAGATCATCCCAATAAAAGCACACCCAACAATGTCTAGATCATCCCAATAAAAGCACACCCAACAATGTCTAGATCATCCCAATAAAAGCACACCCAACAATGTCTAGATCATCCCAATAAAAGCCCACCCAACAATGTCTAGATCATCCCAATAAAAGCCCACCCAACAATGTCTAGATCATCCCAATAAAAGCCCACCCAACAATGTCTAGATCATCCCAATAAAAGCCCACCCAACAATGTCTAGATCACCCCAATAAAAGCCCGCCCAACAATGTCTAGATCATCCCAATAAAAGCCCACCCAACAATGTCTAGATCACCCCAATAAAAGCCCCCCCAACAATGTCTAGATCATCCCAATAAAAGCCCACCAAACAATGTCTAGATCATCCCAATAAAAGCACACCCAACAATGTCTAGATCATCCCAATAAAAGCACACCCAACAATTTCTAGATCATCCCAATAAAAGCACACCCAACAATGTCTAGATCATCCCAATAAAAGCACACCCAACAATGTCTAGATCATCCCAATAAAAGCACACCTAACAATGTCTAGATGACGCCATGTCTAGATCAGCCCATGTCTAGATCACCCCAACACAATTCTGCCCTATTTTCCTGTACATGACATTTTCAATCACAAATGTAAAAATGAAAATAGTCCAAGTGCTAAGCCCTCTAAGCGCCCTTAAGCCTCCTAAGCTATAAAATGCTGATGGAATTCATCGCGTGGGCGTAGTAATCCACATCGAGATCTAACGATTATTGTGACGTCACTTTGTGATTCTATCATCAATTATTAAGGCTTCCCAGACCCCACCCCTTCTCCATGTCCCTTTGTCACGTGACATTCCGAAGACTCGGCACTGCCTGTAATTAATGTTGTCCCCTTCAAGAAAAGGTCACTTCTGATTGAGACCCGGGGGGGAGGGGGGGGGGTTAAATAATAGGTCAAGGGGACGAAAATGACGTCATTTCGGTCTGAAGCAATTGTAGGCCGAAGATTGAGATAAGAAAATCCTGGGATGTTAATGGGTTATTTTTAGATGCAAGTCAATCGTTCCTCGCTGCTTCTACACGTCAGTGGAAAGGCTGACCAGTGGTGACATACGTCAGTGACAGCAGGGATGACCCTTGGTTACATACGTCAGTGACATCATGGCTGACCGGTGGTCACATTCGTCACTGAAAGCATGTCTGACCATTAGTTACATACGTCAGAGACTGCATGGCTGACCATTGGTTACATATGCTTACAATTCTGACCGGTGCTTTCACACACCAGTAACATTTCCAAGTTTTCCTTGCACAACTCAGTGACATTTCCAAGTGTTCCTTGCAAAACTCAGTAACATTTCTGACCAGATCCTTGACCAGACGCTATCGCCCAGAATCAGTCCAAAGTCTGAAATATGTCGTGTGTGTGTGTGAGTGTAAGGAGACAACCAAGACCTATGAACATCGCAATCTTCCAACGGTCATTTTCTACCTCCAAGCGTTGAATCCATGCAAAGATAAAGATTTGATTAGGATGAGTTTGAGAATTTGTGCAGACCCAACCTCTTGGTCCAAGTGAGCAACCACACAAATAAAATCATATTTTATCTCTTTCTGATTTAATTTGTTGTGTTTTATTATGTTGTAAAATATGTAAAATAAATAAGTATCCACTGTAAAATTATTGTTTTCGTTTATGATATGCCTCAGAGTTTAATTTAAATGACAGAAGTGAAGGTAAATTTAAAAAGATTTCTAGGTCTTAAAATAATGAAAATGCGCATATTTCAAGAAACAAATTCAGGCGGAGGCCCCGGGCCCCTCTTTAGCTGGAGGGTATCCCCCCCCCCCCAAACCCTCCTTGGGTGTGTTGCGTTTTTTCCAGTTAATGATTTGGTCAACCTAGTCTATGCGGCCAACTTGTAGGCCAATAAATAAATAGGTTGGAGCCCTCTGAAGTTAATAGCCGGGGTGGATGCCCCCCCCCAGCCCCCCAGCATGGTACGTTTCACTTAACACTACCGAATTTAATGTGTCCGTTCACTACTTGGTCTTTGTGTTTACTACTTAATCTTTGTATTTATTACCTGGTTTTTGTGTTCACTACTTGGTTTTTGTGTTCACTACCTGGTCAGTGTTTTCATTACCTGGTTTGTGTGTTCACTACCTGGACTTTGTATTCACTACCTGATCTTTGTCTTCGCTACCTGGTCTTTGTTTCCACTGCCTGGTCTTTGTTTTCACTACCTGGTCTATGTATTCATTACTTGTTCTTTGTACTCACTGCATGGTCTTTGTATTCACTACCTGGTCTTTGTATTCACTACCTGGTCTTTGTATTCACTACCTGGTTTTTATATTCACTACCTGGACTTTGTATTCACTACCTGGTTTTTACATTCACTACCAGGTCTTTGTTTTCACTAGCTGGTCTTTGTATTCACTACCTGGTTTTTATATTCACTACCTGGACTTTGTATTCACTACCTGGTCTTTGTATTCACTACCTGGTTTTTATAATCACTACCTGGTCTTTGTGTTCACTGCCTGGTCTTTGTATTCCCTACCTGGTTTTTATATTCACTACCTGGTCTTTAATTTCACTACCTGATCTTTGTATTCACTACCTGGTTTTTAAATTCACTACCTGGTCTTTGTATTCACTACCTGGTCTTTGTATTCACTACCTGGTTTTTATATTCACTACCTGGACTTTGTATTCACTACCTGGTCTTTGTATTCACTACCTGGTTTTTATATTCACTACCTGGTCTTTGTGTTCACTGCCTGGTCTTTGTATTCCCTACCTGGTTTTTATATTCACTACGTGGTCTTTGTGTTCACTACCTGGTCTTTGTATTCACTACCTGGTCTTTGTATTCACCACCTGGTCTTTTTATTTACTAACTAGTCTTTGTATGTAATACCTAGTCTTTGTGTTCACTACCTGGTCTTTGTGTTCACTACATTTTATTTGTGTTCACTACCTGGTCTTTGTGTTAACTACTTGGTCTTTTTGTTCACTACCTGGTCATTGTGTTCACAACCTGGTCTTTGTGTTAACTACCTCGTCTTTGTGTTCACTACCTGGTCTTTGTGTTCACAACCTTGTCTTTGTGTTCAAAACTTGGTCTTTGTGTTCACTACCTGATCTTTGTGTTCACTACATTTTATTTGTGTTCACTACCTGGTATTAGTGTTCAATATATGGTCTTTGTGTTCACTTCCTGGTCTTTGTATTCACAACCTGGTCTTTGTATTCACTGCCTGGTCTTTGTATTCACTAACTTTAATTTGTGTTCACTACCTGGTCTTTGTATTTACTACTTAGTCTTTGTATTTACTACCTAGTCTTTGTGTTCACTACCTGGTCTTTGTGTTCACTAAATTTTATTTGTGTTCACTACCTGATCTTTGTGTTTACTACTTGGTCTTTGTGTTCACTACTGGTCTTTGTGTTCACTACCTGGTCTTTGTGTTTACAACCTGGTCTTTGTATTCACTACCTGGTCTTTGTGTTTACTACCTGGTCTTTGTATTCACTGCCTGGTCTTTTTATTCACTGCCTGGTCTTTGTATTCACTACCTTTAATTTGTGTTCACTACCTGGTCTTTGTGTTCACTACCTGGTCTTTGTATTCACTACCTGCTCTTTGTAATCACTACCTGTTCTTTGTATTCACTACCTGGTCTTTGTGTTCACTACCGGGTCTTTGTGTTCCATACCTGGTCTTTGTGTTCACTACATTTTATTTGTGTTCACTACCTGGTCTTAGTGTTCCCTACCTGGTCTTTTTGTTCACTACCTGATCTTTTTGTTCACTACATTTTATTTGTGTTCACTACCTGGTATTAGTGTTCAATACCTGGTCTTTGATTTCACTACCTGGTCTTTGAGTTCGCTACCTGATCTGTATGTTCACAACATGGTCTTTGTGTTCACAACCTGGTCTTTGTGTTTACTACTTCGTCTTTGTGTTCACTACCTGGTCTTTGTGTTTACAACATGGTCTTTGTATTCACTACCTGGTCTTTGTGTTTACTACCTGGTCTTTGTATTCACTGCCTGGTCTTTTTATTCACTGCCTGGTCTTTGTATTCACTACCTGTAATTTGTGTTCACTACCTGGTCTTTGTGTTCACTACCTGGTTTTTGTATTCACTACCTGCTCTTTGTATTCACTACCTGTTCTTTGTGTTCACTACCTGGTCTTTGTGTTCACTACCGGGTCTTTGTGTTCCATACCTGGTCTTTGTGTTCACTACATTTTATTTGTGTTCACTACCTGGTCTTTGTGTTCCCTACCTGGTCTTTTTGTTCACTACCTGATCTTTTTGTTCACTACATTTTATTTGTGTTCACTACCTGGTATTAGTGTTCAATACCTGGTCTTTGTGTTCACTACCTGGTCTTTGTGTTTATTACCTGGTCTTTTTGTTCACTACATTTGATTTGTGTTCACAACCTGGTCTTTGTGTTCTCAACCTGGTCTTTGTGTTCACTACCTGGTCTTTTTGTTCACTACCTTTAATTTGTGTTCACAACCTGGTCTTTGTAGTCACTACCTGGTCTTTGTATTCACTACCTGGTCGTTATGTTTCTATATCTCGTCGTCATAACAATATCAATTTTATCTCCTTCTTTTAATATTCTAATCAGAAATTCATAGTGGTTTGGACTATATCAGACATTCTGTGTGGCCTGGTCTGTGACAGACATTATATGTAACCTGGTCTGTAAAAGACATTCTGTTTGCCAATTTGGGGCCCTAGCTTCAACCAATCACAACTAAAGCTCTAACATTAAAACCTGCATACACATCTAACATTCAATCTTGCAGTCACATTTAACATTCAATCTTGCAGTCACATCTAACATTCAAACCTGCAGTCACATCTAACATTCAAACCTGCAGTCACATCTAACATTCAAACCTGCAGTCACATCTAACATTCAAACCTGCAGTCACATCTAACATTCGATCCTACAGTCACATTTAACATTCAAACCTGTAGTCACATCTAACATTCGATCCTACAGTCACATCTAACATTCAATATTGCAGTCCCATTAAGTTTATCAAAAAAAATAAGTCAGCTTCTTTCTTTAAACATCTCATTAATTTGACCGCTTTCCCCTCCACTTTCTTTCTTTCTTTCAGTCTCTCTCTTCTCTTGTTCTCTCTTCTCATGCTCTCTTTTCTCTCGCCTTCTCTTTCTTTCTCTCATTCACTCAAAGCATGCTAAGAAATAATTGCCCATTGTAACGTCTTCATTTGTAAAAATTCGAATTCGAAAACAAAGCTTTGCAATCTAATGTCCAATGAAATAAACTTGTCCATCGGGCGAACAAACTTATACAGTGTCGTCGTCGTCCCCCCCTCCCCCCGGGCCATCAGACAGAGGTCACAGACATGTGAGGTGTGACAAGCGCTGCCTCAGTCAGTTTTTTTCAAAACCAAATCTTGACACATTTCTAAGTCACAGATAATGATTTGACCTATATTTCATAGACCTATATCTAATTGACCTATATTTCATAGACTTATATTTCATAGACCTATATATAATTGACCTATATTTCATTGACAGTTGTTATTTGACACCATGACTAAGTTTATTAATAAAGTATGAAAATTTCGGATTATGTTCGTATATCCGGAGTGAGAGTTTCAAGAGTAAAAAAAATACTGGTTGCTCCAACTAGGTCCCACTTTGCAATCCTTAATTTGAACACATGTCACGAGACCATCATCGACATTTGGACACATGGCATTCAATATTCTGACAGATGGCATGCAACTTTTGGACACCTGACATGTAATATTTGGACAAATGACATGTAATATTTGGACACATGACATTCCACATTCAAACACAAATCATTCAACATTTGGACACATGACATTCAACATTTGGACACATGACATTCAACATTTGAACACATGACATTCAACATTTGTACATATGGCATTCAACATTTGGACATATGGCATTCAACATTTGGACACATTACATTCACCATTGGACACATGACATTCAACATTTGGACATATAACATTTAACATTTGAACGCATGACATGCAACATTTGGACACAAGACATTTAACATGTGGACACATGACATGAAACATTTGAACACATGACATGTAACATTTGGAATTGAGATAAATATCAACATTAGGACATCTGAGAAATGCACCTACACATATCAACTCCGACATCCCTAAATGTCTACTTCTGCAGGATAAATGTCTACTTCAGCAAAACTAAATGTCTACTTCACAAAACTAAATGTCTACTTCAGCAAAACTAAATATCTACTTCAGTAGCACTAACTTATGTGTACTTGAGCAAAACTAAATGCCTGTTTCAGCGAAACTAAATGTCTACTTTAGCAGCACTAAATGTCTACCTCAGCAAACTAAATGTTTGCTTCAGCAGCACTAAATGTGTACTTCAGCAAAACTAAATGTCTGCTTCAGCGAAACTAAATGTCTACTTCAGCAGCACTAAATGTGTACTTCAGTAAAAACTAAATGTCTGCTTCAGCGAAACTAAATGTCTACTTCAGCAGCACTAAATGTGTACTTCAGCAAAACTAAATGTCTGCTTCAGCGAAACTAAATGTCTACTTCAGCAGCACTAAATATGTACTTCAGCAAAACTAAATGTCTGCTTCAGCGAAACTAAATGTCTACTTCAGCAGCACTAAATGTGTACTTCAGCAAAACTAAATGTCTACTTCAGCAAAACTAAATGTCTACTTCAGCAGCACTAAATGTGTACTTCAGCGAAACTAAATGTCTACTTCGGGAGCACTAATGGTCTACTTAAACAACATCAAATGTATATTTCAGCAGAACTAAAATGTCTACTTCAGCAAAACTAAATGTCTACCTCGGTGGCATCAAATGTCAACTTCAGCAGCATTAAAGTTGTTCTTAAACAGCACCACATTTCTATTTCAGCAGCACTAAATGTCCACTCCACCAGCAATAAATGTCGACTTCAGCACCCTAGGGAAGTAGAATGTCATCTGAAGGCCCGCTCAATGCCCATGATGTTTATTGGGCTTTAGTATCGGTTTTGTACGGGCAATGTCACTGGTCGGTGTTACAGTCTGTGAATAGACCTAATTTGGACCATGGGTGGTGTTACAGGCTGTGAGTTGACCTAGTTTGGAGTTGGGTGGTTTACATCCTGTGAGTTGACCAGTTTGGAGCCTCGGTGATTTACAATCTGTGAGATGACCTATTTTGGAGCCTGGGTGATGTTACAGCCTGTGAGTTTACCTAGTTTGAAGCCTGGATGGTGTTACAGTCAGTGAGTTGACCTATTTTGGAGCCTGTGTGATTTTACAGCATGTGAGTTGACCTAGTTTGGAGCCTGGGTGGTGTTACAGCCTGTTAGTTGACCTGGTTTGGAGCCACTCCTGCCCCGTGATTCCACTCCTGCCCCGTGATGCCCCCCCCCCCCCACGCCACCCTTGATTCGGGATAGTTTGTTTAATTTTCCAAAGGGATCCACATAGACGTAGAACACACTCTCTGACTATAAAATTTCTAGACTTTCTGTTCAGGAGGGTTCCAACTCCCTCATTATAAATACAACGGTCGACTGCGACCGGCAGACTTACGAGGCTTACTAGAGAAAAGAGACCCTACAACTTTTTTTCTGTGTTTGTGTTTGTGGAATTATATTTGTACATTTCTAATATCATACTTTTTGAATTGTTGTAAGTTAATAAAATTCTTTTTCTTTAAATTTGATTTTGTATTTTTAAATCAACATTATATTATAATGAAATGTATTATTGCCAAAAACTCTAGCTTTGTTATCCTTTATTTGTATATTGGGTCTCAGTTATTTTTGTCGTATTGTTCCTCTAACGAGACAAATGTTAAAACAGATGAAATTTGTAAAACCATACGGTACGTAACAAATGGGAAAGAAACTTTCAGGAACAATGGTAATGAATGGGGACTTAAGTACGTTCTCATGCTGTTGGCGATTTGAACATACTTACACTCAGGGGCGTCTACACAGTGGGGGGAGGGGGATAGACGCCCCTTCTTACACGGGTCATTCTATGTTCCCCGTAGACGCCCCTTCTTACACTGGTCATTCTATGTTCCCCGTAGACGCCCCTTCTTACACGGGTCATTCTATGTTCCCCGTAGACGCCCCTTCTTACACTGGTCATTCTATGTTCCCCGTTTGACTCTGGACACCCCAAGGTGTTGACATCAATAACTTTCCATTTTTCTTTAATTTCAGATCACTTTAATCATGTGGCTGATGCTGGTTTCAACTCAGACCAAGCTACACTGAATCTACCTTGAATCTACTTTGATTCTATTTTGTTGGTCCAGATTAAAACTACCTCGTTATTCCTTTACGCCAAGAACTACCTCATTCCTTCAGAACTGAATTGGCTACCTCGCTATATCTATATTTATAGAGCTACCTCGCAATATCTATATTTATAGAGCTACCTCGCAATATCTCTATTCAAAGAGCCATCCTTGTGCTCCGTGATTTAATAAGACGATCTCACCCCCTACTACATCATTCAACAATAATTCCACACTAGATAAAACTGTTTTCAATTTAAACTATTGACTTATCAGGTACACGATCCACACATACGGTGGTTGTGTTCGCCAAGTGCTCAATCGGCCTGGTTCCGGAGCTGCTGTACTAGTGACAACACTTTTCGGATGTTTTTCGATCTTCTCACCTAAACATTGTGAACACATCACTAATTTATGTGTCCTTGTCAAAACTGACATTGACCCTATTAAAAAAAAAAAATCTGTCTGCTAATTGTGGCTAGTGGCAATCCAGCGCCTGTCCAGCGATGTCCCAGGAATATTTGACATGAACAGGATATGGACAAGAGTTCTTTCATAGCGTGCAAACTCCGAGAAGATTGTAGAGACGAGAGAACCCCAAGATCAGACACCTAGATGAGCCCCCGGCAAGCTGCTTCATCAAGTCTGCGCACCCCTCAGGTCTCGACAAATTCTTGAGTCTTGTTCTCCCGTCTAACCACCCATCACGCTCAGTGTTAGCAACGGTTCCATCATGGGCGGCCCCGCGGCTCACTGCTCACTTTCGTCTATAGTTACGCTTGCACTGGTCCTCTCCCTGGTCCCCCCGCCCATGTCGTTCAAAAGCCACGACACCCCCCAGAGCCTGGAGAGCATTAATGTTACGCTGAGGAAAAAGATGATCGAGCACAAGTTTCTTCAGACAGTCTTGCAGAAGATTCATAAGTCAAACTTGCCCAACGTCGGAAATAACACGGGGGTGAATCTAAGGGACAACCTTTCAGCGGGTCCCTCAAGTAACAGTAACCGAACGACCCCACAGGTTGTGACAGAAAAGTCCCCAACGGTGGAGCCTGGGAACTTGATCAAGTCAGAAAGCCCTGGTAAGTATAAGACCCTCTTCACATGTGAAATCAAAAGTCTATTTATCTCTCCTCATCAATTTTTCGCTGTAAAGAAGTGACTCCTAGCATCCTCCCTCAAACCATTCTGTTACCATCCTTCTTTTCCAACAATTTTTCTACCATCCTTCTCTTCCAGTCATTCTTCTCCCATCCTCTGCTTACTACCTCATACTATCCTCCTCATCCCATCCTCCTCATACTTTACTCCTTCTGCTACCATCTTCATCATACCATTCCCCCCCTCCGTAACGTTCCTACATCCTCCTTCTTTAGTTAACACCGTTACCATCCTCCTCCTTTCATTCTCCTCCTTCAATCCCTTCCTTCCATCTCCTTCTTCCATCCTTTCTCCTTCAATCCTCTTTCTTCCATCACCCTCCTTCCACCCCTCCACCCTCCTAATTTCATCCCCTCCATCTTCCCGCCTCCATCCTCCTTCCATCCTCTTCCTTCCTACCCCCTTCCTTCCGTCATCCCGGGTCATGCCTGTCACTGCTAGCACATATACATATGTTCAATAGACTCAATGCTATTGTAATGTTTCCACGTATCACTTTTTTCATAAACACGAAAGACCGAGTCTCGCGTGAAACTTCCAACACCACAAATCTAGGTCATCTCGGGTGATTCTATGATTAGTTCAAATTCTCAATGTTTGCCTTGTCCCAAACAAAGCCACTTAGATTTCCTGAACGTGTCCCTACACTAACATGACGAGAGATACAATTGGGGAAGGCTTGGGTTCTTTTTCAAAACAAATATAACATTGAAAATCTTCTAGTTAATCTCGAGGTCAAAGTACTATCCTGAGTTTTCCCACAAGATTATCTCAGATAATCTCAGCACACTACTAAGATCATTCGCCGAATTCATTCAGTAATCCACAAAGTTCAAATGAATTCAACACCATTAAACATCCCCCGTTTAGTAATGGTCTCCCCTAATCTCAGAAAAGATCAACAATGAAATTATTCGGAATGTCAATCGTTGAATGTTGGTTGTTGGACTCTTTTATTTAATGCTCTGTGTTCGTCGGAGGAAATGAAATAGATAATAGACTTTAAACAAGGGACTAAGGGCCACAACTCCGCTCCGCCTTTTATTAAAATATAGTAGAGTTGAGTAGAGCTTCGATTTTCCGAACGCTGATTGTCCGAAACACCGGTTATCCGAGATCCTGTTGCCATATATCGTATATATGTTATTGTTAGTAGGATTATGATTCGACAAAGAAATTGTAATTTCAAACCTTTTCGGAAGTTGTCCTATTTGGTTAGAAACGGAAGTTGTCCCATTTGGTTAGAAACGGAAGTTGTCCTATTTGGTTAGAAACGGAAGTTGTCCCATTTGGTTAGAAACGGAAGTTGTCCTATTTGGTTAGAAACGGAAGTTGTCCTATTTGGTTAGAAACGGAAGTTGTCCCATTTGGTTAGAAACGGAAGTTGTCCCATTTGGTTAGAAACGGAAGTTGTCCTATTTGGTTAGAAACGGAAGTTGTCCTATTTGGTTAGAAACGGAAGTTGTCCCATTTGGTTAGAAACGGAAGTTGTCCTATTTGGTTAGAAACGGAAGTTGTCCCATTTGGTTAGAAACGGAAGTTGTCCTATTTGGTTAGAAACGGAAGTTGTCCTATTTGGTTAGAAACGGAAGTTGTCCCATTTGGTTAGAAACGGAAGTTGTCCCATTTGGTTAGAAACGGAAGTTTTCCCATTTGGTTAGAAACGGAAGTTGTCCCATTTGGTTAGAAACGGAAGTTGTCCTATTTGGTTAGAAACGGAAAGTGTCCCATTTGGTTAGAAACGGAAGTTGTCCCATTCGGTTAGAAACAGAAGTTGTCCCATTTGGTTAGAAACGGAAGTTGTCCTATTTGGTTAGAAACGGAAGTTGTCCCATTGGGTTAGAAACGGAAGTTGTCCCATTTGGTTAGAAACGGAAGTTGTCCCATTTGGTTAGAAACGGAAGTTGTCCCATTTGGTTAGAAACGGAAGTTGTCCCATTTGGTTAGAAACGGAAGTTGTCCCATTTGGTTAGAAACAGAAGTTGTCCTATTTGGTTAGAAACGGAAGCTGTCCTATTTGGTTAGAAACGGAAGTTGTCCCATTTGGTTAGAAACGGAAGTTGTCCCATTTGGTTAGAAACAGAAGTTGTCCTATTTGGTTAGAAACGGAAGTTGTCCCATTTGGTTAGAAACGGAAGTTGTCCCATTTGGTTAGAAACGGAAGTTGTCCTATTTGGTTAGAAACGGAAGTTGTCCCATTTGGTTAGAAACGGAAGTTGTCCTATTTGGTTAGAAACAGACGTTGTCCTATTTGGTTAGAAACGGAAGTTGTCCCATTTGGTTAGAAACGGAAGTTGTCCTATTTGATTAGAAACGGAAGTTGTCCTATTTGGTTAGAAACGGAAGTTGTCCCATTTGGTTAGAAACGGAAGTTGTCCTAGTTGGTTAGAAACGGAAGTTGTCCTATTTGATTAGAAACGGAAGTTGTCCCATTTGGTTAGAAACGGAAGTTGTCCTATTTGGTTAGAAACGGAAGTTGTCCTATTTGGTTAGAAACGGAAGTTGTCCTATTTGGTTAGAAACGGAAGTTGTCCCATTTGGTTAGAAACGGAAGTTGTCCTATTTGGTTAGAAACGGAAGTTGTCCTATTTGGTTAGAAACGGAAGTTGTCC
>CAXITT010000002.1:2980889-2999260 GCA_964033795.1 Lymnaea stagnalis | reverse complement strand
AGACAGACAGACAGACAGACAGATAGACAGATAGACAGATAGACAGATAGACAGATAGACAGATAGACAGATAGACAGATAGACAGATAGACAGATAGACAGATAGACAGATAGATAGATAGATAGATAGATAGATAGATAGATAGATAGATAGATAGATAGATAGATAGATAGATAGATAGATAGATAGATGGTAGACAGGCAAACAGACAGACAGACAGATAGAGAGAGAGATGGATGGATGGATGGATGGATGGATGGATGGGTGGATGGATGGATGAATGGATGGATGGATGGATGGATGGATGGATGGATAGAATGGATGGATAGATTAGATAGATTAGATGGATTGATGGATGGATGAATGGACGGATGGATAGATGGACAGACAGAACGCTTCCTTGAATAGTTGCGCCAAAGGTATCTTTTATTCGATCAACTATATCTATGCATAACATATAAAACATAATGTATGTATGTATGTCACGTATGCGCTCCTAAACCATTGATCCGATAGCGATACAACTTTTGTGAGTTGTTGTGCATACGACCGCACATGTTTCTGAACTATTACACACATTTTACAATATTCCGTTTTGGGCCCGAGGACCTAAATTCTTTTTCCACCTCTAAATATCCAGTGGAACCTCGCTGTACACCCTTAATCCGTTCCAGATCCTTGGACGTATATCAAACAGGACGTATACCAAACATGACTTGTACCAAACAGGACGTATACCAAACAGGACGTATACCAAATAGGACGTATACCAAACAGGACGTATACCAAACAGGACTTATACCAAACAGGTCGTATACCAAACAGGACGTATACCAAACAGGACTTATACCAAACAGGACGCATACCAAACAGGACGTATACCAAACAGGACGCATACCAAACAGGACGTATACCAAACAGGACTTATACCAAACACGACGTATACCAAACAGGACGTATACCAAACAGGACGTATACCAAACATGACGTATACAAAACAGGACGTATACCAAACAGGACGTATACCAAACAGGATTTATACCAAACATGACTTATACCAAACAGAACGTATACCAAACAGGACGTATGCCAAACAGGACGTATTCCAACAAGGATTTATACCAAACAGGACTTATACCAAACAGGACGTATACCAAACAGGACGTATACCAAACAGGACTTATACCAAACAGGACTTATACCAAAAAGGACGTATACCAAACAGGACGTATACCAAACAGGGCGTATACCAAACAGGACTTATACCAAAAAGGACGTATACCAAACAGGACGTATACCAAACAGGACGTACACCAAACGTATTTTCCCATAAGAAATAAAGGAAACATGATTACTCCGTTCCCATGACAACAAAATCCTATTGTTACTGGCATATTTTACATTTATTGACGTGGTTCTTTAAAAAAATGTAAACACTGCTTGATACAAAAATACATAAATAAAAAAGAACTTGTGTGAAATAAATGAAAATTTAACCTCACTTTACCTTGGTGAGAGGAGTCAAGCGCTTACTAATATGGTGCTGAGGAGGGGGAGATGTTATTGTTTTGAAGGAGAGTCCGCTTCCAATAAAACTTCAGGAATACGACATCCTGTTGTTTCTTTCTTTTTTCTGTCTCTTTTCCCTAGCTGACCTGGTTGACCCTGGTTGACCCTGGTTGAGGCTCACCGGGTTTGACTTTTACTGAAAATCATTTTGACACATACAAGTTCTCGCACGCACGCGGGTTGTGTTCCAAACGAAGGTCGTACACCAAGCAAAATGTTTCTCGTCCAAACAGGACGTATACCAAGTTGGGCGTATTCCAAAGCGGACGTATACCGAGGTACCACTACAGCTAAATATAATTTCCGTATGCGCTCCTATACCATTAATCCGATTGCGATAAAACTTTGGTAAGGTATCGTGCCCACGCCCGCAAAGGTTTCTGAATTAGGTCATCTGTTTTGAAATATACCTTTTGGGGCAGAGGACCCTAAATTATTTTCTACTTACATGAGCGATACAAATATGATTTCGAACAGAGCTAGAACATGGGTGGATGGAATTGAAACACATACAAGCTTTGTGTGTGACATAATAAGTAGGTTTCTGAATTAGTAAAACCATTTAACAATTTTGCGTTTGGGGCCAGGGGCCTTATTTTTAAAAAATTTTTATAATAATAATAATGAAGCTTATTTGAAAATCACGCTTCATCCCCAAAGGCTCGAAGCGTGGTACAAAGTCAACCATATTAAAAAGAGAAATGAAAAAATCTATATTTTACCACATTGAAATACAAAACGCAACATTACACAAACTGCATACGAGAATACCCATTCTAAGTCTTTCATCCCTTGTAACCATAAACAACACAGGCCATTATACCTCTAGGAGATAATAGCTAGCTGAGAAAGATGGTAGACAACATCATCCCAACAGGTGTTTGCGAAATAGATATGTTTTCAAATCGGTTTTGAGGTATTCCAGTGTCTGGCTGTTTCAGAGAGCGACAAGAAGTGTGTTCCAAATTATTGGGCCAGCAAAAGCGAAAGTGCGCCCCTTGTAAGTCGCAAGACGAACATGTGGTATCGAGAGTTTGCCACTATCGGATGAGCGGAGTTGTCTACTTGGTACATAAGGCGGCCTGAGCGATTTGATATAGGACGGCACCAGGTCATGCAAGCAGTGTTAGCACATAGTTGCAATCGTGTACTCTATACGAGCTTGGACCGGAAGCCAAAGCAACTCTCTTAGAAGTGTTTTAGCATGGTCGAATTTGCGTTTGCGAAAAAAAATACGAGCCGCATTATTCTGTACTTTTTTAATTTTATCCAGGAGCGTAGCTGGAAGACCCACCATGAGAGCATTGCAGTAGTCCATGCGTGACAGCACGAATGCAGACATCAGCCTCTTTGATGAATCAAACGTTAAGAAAGGTCTGATATGACTAATTCTGCACAGCTCTAGAAAAATCGCCTTGCGAAACATGTTAATGTGATTTTATGTCAGCTATATAAATATTATAACAAACAGAGCTACTGCATGGGTGGATCAATCGCTACAAGTGTGTGGATCAATCGCTACAAGTGGGTGGATCAATCGCTACAAGTGTGTGGATCAATCGCTACAAGTGTGTGGATCAATCGCTACAAGTGTGTGGATCAATCGCTACAAGTGTGTGGATCAATCGCTACAAGTGTGTGGATCAATCGCTACAAGTGTGTGGATCAATCGCTACAAGTGTGTGGATCAATCGCTACAAGTGTGTGGATCAATCGCTACAAGTGTGTGGACTAAATTTTAAAAATGCATGCTTCTCACGTGGACAGCTACATGTCGCCTGCTCACGTGGACAGCTGCATGTTGCCTGCTCACGTGGACAGCTGCATGTTGCCTGCTCAAACGTCCAAAATTCTTCTGATTTATTTGTGTACGCACCAGACAGGAAACAATATTTTCTTTTTAAAAAATTACTTCAAAAACGTAATTAAAACTCACTATTTTTTTTTACTTTGAGTGGCATTGCAACGCATGCCGGGTTCTCGCTAGTATTCACAAAATAAATTAATAAAATTCCCTTTAGTGCATGATACATAGAGAGAGATATATGTTCACTACTGTATAGATTGAATATGGTTACTACTGTCCTCCCGTTTATTACACAAGTTATTATATCCCAGCATTACAACACGGCTTCTCAAGATGGCAGCCTCACAACTCTTCCCTTATCTAGACCATTGTGTGGTTCAATGGATGCTCTCTAATATCAAAGTAGTATGCACAAAGTTATACTGTTACTCGAGATTATTTCAGTTAACTTATTTGAAACTTAAAATACAGTCAATTTGTAACGTAATCGGGCTTGGAGATTCTAATAAAATAAATAAAGCTACCCCTTCCCAGCATTGTCCAATTGGCCACGCCCCTTCAATGAATTTATGGTCTGGAAATGTTCCAATGTATTTTCTTGATCTGCATTTTCCTATTTCAACCAAAACTTTAATTATTTTAACGGAAATTTCTTCATTTTGTTTCTTTATAAACTTAATAGATTTCAAAACTTTTGGAGTTAAAGTAAAACAACTTATGAAATGTTCAAGTTTATTTGTTATTTTAAACAATTGTTAGCAATTCCCAAAACAAGCAATTCTCTTAATTTTTAAAAAAGATTTGTTGTCGTTGATTTTAAAAAATCAGTTTTGTCACACCAGTTACGATCAAGAAAACTTGATGCAGACTATTAGCGGATTTGATATAGATTTACTCCTTATACCATGCCAGATAAGTCTTAGACCATGCCAGATAAGTCTTAGACCATGCCAGATAAGGCTTAGATCATGCCAGATAAGTCTTAGACCATGCCAGATAAGTCTTAGACCATGCCAGATAAGTCTTAGACCATGCCAGATAAGTTCTAGACCATGCAAGATAAGTCTTAGACCATGCCAGATAAGTCCTAGACCATGCCAGATAAGTCTTAGACCATGCCAGATAAGTCTTAGACCATGTCAGATAAGTCTTAGACCATGCCAGATAAGTCTAAGACCATGCCAGATAAGTCCTAGACCATGCCAGATAAGTCTTAGACCATGCCAGATAAGTCTTAGACCATGCCAGATAAGTCTTAGACCATGCCAGATAAGTCTTAGACCATGCCAGATAAGTCTTAGACCATGCCAGATAAGTCTTAGACCATGCCAGATAAGTCTTAGACCATGCCAGATAAGTCTTAGACCATGCCAGATAAGTCTTAGACCATGCCAGATAAGTCTTAGACCATGCCAGATAAGTCTTAGACCATGCCAGATAAGTCTTAGACCATGCCAGATAAGTCTTAGACCATGCCAGATAAGTCTTAGACCATGCCAGATAAGTCTTAGACCATGCCAGATAAGTCTTAGACCATGCCAGATAAGTCTTAGACCATGCCAGATAAGTCTTAGACCATGCCAGATAAGTCTTAGACCATGCCAGATAAGTCTTAGACCATGCCAGATAAGTCTTAGACCATGCCAGATAAGTCTTAGACCATGCCAGATAAGTCTTAGACCATGCCAGATAAGTCTTAGACCATGCCAGATAAGTCTTAGACCATGCCAGATAAGTCTTAGACCATGCCAGATAAGTCTTAGACCATGCCAGATAAGTCTTAGACCATGCCAGATAAGTCTTAGACCATGCCAGATAAGTCTTAGACCATGCCAGATAAGTCTTAGACCATGCCAGATAAGTCTTAGACCATGCCAGATAAGTCTTAGACCATGCCAGATAAGTCTTAGACCATGCCAGATAAGTCTTAGACCATGCCAGATAAGTCTTAGACCATGCCAGATAAGTCTTAGACCATGCCAGATAAGTCTTAGACCATGCCAGATAAGTCTTAGACCATGCCAGATAAGTCTAAGACCATGCCAGATAAGTCCTAGACCATGCCAGATAAGTCTTAGACCATGCCAGATAAGTCTTAGACCATGCCAGATAAGTCTTAGACCATGCCAGATAAGTCTAAGACCATGCCAGATAAGTCTTAGACCATGCCAGATGTCTTAGACCATGCCAGATAAGTCTTAGACCATGCCAGATAAGTCTTAGACCATGACAGATAAGTCTTAGACCATGCCAGATAAGTCTTAGACCATGCCAGATAAGTCCAAGACCATGCCAGATAAGTCCTAGACCATGCCAGATAAGTTTTAGACCATGCCAGATAAGTCTTAGACCATGCCAGATAAGTCTTAGACCATGACAGATAAGTCTTAGACCATGCCAGATAAGCCTTAGACCATGCCAGATAAGTTCTAGACCATGCAAGATAAGTCTTAGACCATGCCAGATAAGTCCTAGACCATGCCAGATAAGTCTTAGACCATGCCAGATAAGTCTTAGACCATGTCAGATAAGTCTTAGACCATGCCAGATAAGTCTTAGACCATGCCAGATAAGTCTTAGACCATGCCAGATAAGTCTTAGACCATGCCAGATAAGTCTTAGACCATGCCAGATAAGTCTTAGACCATGCCAGATAAGTCTTAGACCATGCCAGATAAGTCTTAGACCATGCCAGATAAGTCTTAGACCATGCCAGATAAGTCTTAGACCATGCCAGATAAGTCTTAGACCATGCCAGATAAGTCTTAGACCATGCCAGATAAGTCTTAGACCATGCCAGATAAGTCTTAGACCATGCCAGATAAGTCTTAGACCATGCCAGATAAGTCTTAGACCATGCCAGATAAGTCTTAGACCATGCCAGATAAGTCTTAGACCATGCCAGATAAGTCTTAGACCATGCCAGATAAGTCTTAGACCATGCCAGATAAGTCTTAGACCATGCCAGATAAGTCTTAGACCATGCCAGATAAGTCTTAGACCATGCCAGATAAGTCTTAGACCATGCCAGATAAGTCTTAGACCATGCCAGATAAGTCTTAGACCATGCCAGATAAGTCTTAGACCATGCCAGATAAGTCTTAGACCATGCCAGATAAGTCTTAGACCATGCCAGATAAGTCTTAGACCATGCCAGATAAGTCTTAGACCATGCCAGATAAGTCTTAGACCATGCCAGATAAGTCTTAGACCATGCCAGATAAGTCTTAGACCATGCCAGATAAGTCTTAGACCATGCCAGATAAGTCTTAGACCATGCCAGATAAGTCTTAGACCATGCCAGATAAGTCTTAGACCATGCCAGATAAGTCTTAGACCATGCCAGATAAGTCTTAGACCATGCCAGATAAGTCTTAGACCATGCCAGATAAGTCTTAGACCATGCCAGATAAGTCTTAGACCATGCCAGATAAGTCTTAGACCATGCCAGATAAGTCTTAGACCATGCCAGATAAGCCTTAGACCATGCCAGATAAGTTCTAGACCATGCAAGATAAGTCTTAGACCATGCCAGATAAGTCTTAGACCATGCCAGATAAGTCTTAGACCATGCCAGATAAGTCTTAGACCATGAAAGATAAGTCTTAGACAATGCCAGATAAGCCTTAGACCATGCCAGATAAGTTCTAGACCATGCAAGATAAGTCTTAGACCATGCCAGATAAGTCTTAGACCATGCCAGATAAGTCTAAGACCATGACAGATAAGTCTTAGACCATGCCAGATAAGTATAGACCATGCCAGATAAGTCCAAGACCATGCCAGATAAGTCCTAGACCATGCCAGATAAGTTTTAGACCATGAAAGATAAGTCTTAGACCATGCCAGATAAGCCTTAGACCATGCCAGATAAGTTCTAGACCATGCAAGATAAGTCTTAGACCATGCCAGATAAGTCTTAGACCATGCCAGATAAGTCTTAGACCATGCCAGATAAGTCTTAGACCATGCCAGATAAGTCTTAGACCATGCCAGATAAGTCTTAGACCATGCCAGATAAGTCTTAGACCATGCCAGATAAGTCTTAGACCATGCAAGATAAGTCTAAGACCATGCCAGATAAGTCTAAGACCATGCCAGATAAGTGCAGCAAGCTCCTTTTAACTGAACGTTTAAGCATTTTAACAAAGGGGCGGGGGGGGGGAGGGGAGGCTATTTTACTCTTTAATTAAACGTATAGTTATAATAAAATGCCTTTTACACACACTACAATCTCACATTGACGTTTATACTTAAACTGCTATAATTTGAACATTAAATTTGCTTTCACGTTAATCATGGTGAAGATGGTAGTATTGGTACAATCGACCTTTGATTGGGCAATTCCGGAAAACCCTAAAAATGGGGTTCCGAAATTTCAATGTCAAAATTGCATTAAAATGTTTTAGACCTAACCCTAACCCTAACCTTCCCATTCAGATACGTGTTTAAAATAATGCGTCAATTGATTAATCGTTTTTCTAATTTAGAATAATGATATTTTCATCTCTTATATATTATATTACTCCTCTAGTGTGACTCGTGGACTGCTGACATTTCTGGCTTCTTCATATTCAGCTTATTAGGTATTAATAGTATATTACAAATAATTCCATATATATAAGAATGAGCTATAATGACGTAACTCCAAAGATCCGATATGATTCAAGTACGTTTGGATTCCTAAAAACAGTCATAGTTATTTTCTATTATTTTACGGAAATCGAATAAATTTAAAAGCGCGAAAAATATTTTAAATCCGCTTTTATTTTAGTAAAAGTTTGAGTAGTATTATTATAAATTACCTCCCCATTAAAAGTATCAACTAAGGAATTATTTTAAGCATTTTAGGGGTCGTCCATTAAGTACGTCAACGTCAACAACTGTCAAACTTTCAATAACCCTCCTATTTAATTATCTCAAGATTTTCTAACCCCCCCCCCCAACCTCCAACCACCAAAGAAAGAAAAAAAAGGAATTATATTATGAATAAATGTATAAATACATTTAACTGTTCTATTTTAAGGACAATAAAATTGTAGGAAAAACATTTCATTTCATCTTTGGTTTGTTAATAAACAAGTTAAAAAGTTTTTCAACTTAAATTTTATAATGCAGAATCAATTGAAAGGTTGTTAAAGACTAAATATCACTGTGTGTGGTATAAATATGATTATTATCGGTAAAGCTTACAATTAAAGAATAGTTTCTAGCTGCTATCATAATTTGGGTAGGGCCGGGGGCATTAGCCCTCACCCCTAATTTGCAGGTTTTATTTTAATTGATATGTACTGCGGCGCCTCCAGTAATAAACAACTTAACAAGCCGACCAAGTTTTGGTTTTGTCCCCTCCCCCCTCCCTGGAAAAAATGAAATGACGCCCCTGATGGGCACAGTCTATAGCAGCTGATTAATCATTTTCACCTTGCGGCACTGATATACCAGACAAATCAACATCATCCTCATCTAACCATTCAGCACTTAAAATAGAAGCCTTGTCGGTGTGAGCAATAATTGCCATACGCTCTCTCTCTCTCTCTCTCTCTCTCTCTCTCTCTCTCTCTCTCTCTCTCTCTCTCTCTCTCTCTCTCTCTCTCTCTCTCTCTCTCTGTTTCTCTATCTCTCTCTCTATCTCCTTGCAGCTACTCGCTTTGGTTGAATCCTTTTTTTTTTTTAATTGAGGAGCAGGTGCTAATTTCTTATGCTCAAGTGGGCATTGTCAGTGCTGTTGAACATGCTTTTTTCAACATGACTTGCGAAGCAAAATAAATGTAATAGATTTTGCAAATGGTTCAAGCAGCGAGGTTATTATTTTTACTCACTTTACATTTTTACAAAAATAAAAATATATGAATTCTCAAAATATCGCATTCCTACTCTATATCATTTATCTTGACTGCGCATGACACTTGACCTTGTCCTTGTTCCAAACCTACAACAGAATCTATAGCTGAAGAGCGCCCAACTTTTGACCTCTCTTCCACTAACAAAGTGTGCTAACATTCTGACCGGCCATCAGCAGTTTACAGACACACATTAAATAAATCTTATATTGTTAAAGGCCTAAAAATTAAATGACTATTTACACTCATTTACATTTCTAATTTTTTTTTTTAAATAATGTAATAACAAGTCAATTTTTAAGATTACAAATCTAATAGAGAAAAAAATTATTGTTGACGTCAACTTATCTAAACCCCCTTTCCCCCCCCCCTTGTCAACACCTGTCAAACAGTTCCAAACCCCCTCCCCCGCCCCTATTTTGTTGACGTAATTAATGATCGCCCCCTTTTATGTGTTTGAAAGCTATGAAAAAATATAAAAAATTTAAAAAATCATGATCAAAGAATTACACCGTAAATCACATTTATCGGGAAAACCCAAATATCATTTGTTTTAAGTGCGTCTTTCAGTGCGTTGTTAATATTGCGAAATAAAATTAAAATTAATTTGTTCTAAATAATCACGCCAATGACGCCATAGCGCGAATAGCCTGTACGCCAAAACTCTTAGGTTTCTTTACATTTAAAAACCGCGCGTGACAAAACTGATCATGTATTTTCCCTTCTTAAAAGTAAAATTAATAAATATAATTGATTCCTTTTTAAATTTTTAATAAAACACACACATATTTTAGCTTTGTATATTTTAACATTTATTAAGTTTTGCCTTTTTTGATTCCAAAAATATACTTTTATTAAATTTATACGTAATAAAAACTAACCTTTAAATATAGATCTAATAAGAAAATGCGGTTTAAGTCAATCAGTGCAGGGAAAATGCATATCCAAATAGCAATTTCGGCTCCTACCAGCAAGAAGCCAGTATAGGAACTGCTCACTCCTGCCAAAGACAGTCAGGGACTGGAAAAAACTTTCAAAAGGAACAGTTGAAGCGACAACACTAGACTCATTTGCGACTATTGCCTTAAGCCTCCCAAACCCCTGTGCATGATTCCCTCAAAAAGTAGCCCTTGCAATCAGTGAAATATCCTCATCAACACCAGGCACAGAAACATTGCAAATCCCCTCTACGTACATAAGAGCCAAAATGATCAATAAATTGATCTTTGGCCCCTAATAAGAAGAGAAACATTCACTAATCCACTTATAACTCATCCAAATAAGAACAACCATATGAAGTGCAAAATATGTTAGTTTGGGTATGGAAGGGATTACAATCCGGGGGAAGATTGTATTAATTTTAATTAAAAAATCTTGAGGGGGTGTGGTCATTTTGCCCCAGGCAGCACAAGACAAGTCTCCAAATAAATGACTGAATTAGATAAATTATTAACCACCTTGGGTACATACATATCGGAGGTAGGAAATAGGATGTGTACATTTTTACGTGGATGACAATATATTTAAATCCTATGGTATTACCTTTGTGATACATAAACATTTGCTTAACAATTAAGAAAATCAATGGCGTTATCAAAACGTATATGATTATATCCATGAATATCAAAACCCAATCAATTTACACACTTGAAAATTTAATTTCGAAAAATGGAGATGGGTTAATATTTTCTCTTAAAAAATGAAAACATATTTTTGTTTTTACTTTGCGAAAATTTAAGTGGGTGTATAGTTTTATGAGATTAACAATTTTTTAAAAAAAAGACACACAAGTCTGTTCTAGACGTGAAGCACGGTTGCGAGATTATTCGTTAGATAAAAGAATTCTTTGTTTACGATTTTCTGATAATGTATAATTTTGTTTAAAGAAAAATTTGTTTAAATTTGATGGAGATATCAATATAAATCGAATTCCTGTAATATAATTATATTTATATCATAATATATAGAGTTTTGTTGTAAATTTAAGATTAGATTTTAAACAATTTTTAGAGAAAAAAAGTTGTAATTCAAGGGCACGAAAAGGGGTAAATCTAAAGTATTTCTCTAACGTAGTAAATGTCCCTAAATTAACTTCTTTAGTGACAAAAGTGATTTAATTAGTGATAATTTAGTCTGGGTAATTTAAGGTCATGTTTAGAAGGGGAAAACGTAGTTTAGGGGCGTGAAAGAGAGTAGAGTAGGCGTATTATATATAGAAGATAAATTATTCTCAAACCTTAATGATGTTAGAAACGTAAATATCATTACATTTTTAAAGTTATGAATTGTGATTAGTTTTTGAAATAGCAAATATAAATTATCGCCAAGGACCTACCAATAGTATCCCGATAACATCGGGTTATTTATTCTAGTATGTTAGAAAGAAAGTAAGCTTCAATAATGAGTTCACTAGCGCGCAAAATATAATTCCCGATAACTACGCTAAATGATTTTTTTTTTTTTTTAAATTAATAACGCAACTGCGTTTGGTGCGTAATATTTTCTTTTAGGAAAATGAAATCGTCTCAATTTAAGTTGATGTCAAAAATATTCGGTTTAAAAGTGGTCGGGACATCAGAATATTGGCAAGCACACTGGCAGTTAAGTATTAAGTATTAACTCTAAAATATGAAAGATAATATTCTGATTTGTTCATTGAGATCGAGACCGCAAAGTTCAAATCACTGTTATTCCTATTCGAGTGCTTACTTACGGTGTTAACATAATAGATGCGGTCACTTTGTCTTGATAACGCCCCATTTTTTTAAAAAATTAAAAATAAACCAAACAAAGGAAAAGACTCGCCATACTGTAGTTTTTGTTTAGACTCGTCGTAGTTACGTAGTCGTAGTGCCGTAGTCGTAGTGCCGTAGTCGTAGTGCCGTAGTCGTAGTGCCGTAGTCGTAGTGCCGTAGTCGTAGTGTCGTAGTCGTAGTGCCGTAGTCGTAGTGCCGTAGTCGTAGGCTTAAAAAACGTAGCGAAAGCGTAGGGGTAAACAGGTCTGCTGTTTGGTGCAGTTAACGAGAATTTTGTATTGTGTGCTTTTGACAACAGCGCTCCAGGGTCAGATGAGTCCTTTTTTTATATAGAACAAATTGTGCACTGCTATAAATTATATTTATATAAGAATGTTACTGGTCAGTCGGGAGTCGACCATGTCCACTCTAATCATCAGGTTTGTGCTGGTTCTGTCCGTGGGTGTGCAGACGCCAATGAGGCCGAATCTGGCACGAAATATTCTCGTGCAGTAGGTGCAAGGGACTGATGGGACATCTCTGGGAGCAGAGTCGGACAGGGGCCTTCCTTCCATCTCTCTTGCGCTCTACTGCCGCTAATCTGCTAACTGCATGTTGCATGGAGGTCCTGTGTGAAGTGAAACGCCATGATGTTCGATCCTTCGCTTTTTTCTCCCACGTGTCTGGATTTATGTCGAACGCTTTCAATGAGGCTTTTAGGTTGTCTTTAATACGTTTCTTCTGCCCGTCAACACACAGCCTTCCATGTTCGAGCTCACCATAGACTATTCTTTTAGGCAGATGGTCGTCTGACATTCTAACAGCGTGCCCCGCCCAGCGGAGCTGGGACTGTATTAAGATGGTAAATATGCTGGGGAGACCTGGCTGTGTGAGCACCTCCATGTCTGGGACTCCGTCCTGCCATTTAATGTTGAGGATTGTTGTATGAAAGTTGTTCAGCATTCTTGCATAACGTTGGTAGACCGTCCACGCTTCACAATCATAGAGAAGCGTAGAGAGAACAACCACCTGATATGCTTTCAGTTTAGTTTGAGTGTTGATACCTCTTCTGGTCCATACGTTCTTAGTCAATCTGCCATAGTTTGCACCTGCTCTCGCAATACGGAGGTTAACATCGTCATCGATGGTTGTGCTTTGGGACAGTGTGCCGCCGAGATAAGAAAATCTATTCACCACTTTATGTATTTCGCCATATACTTGGATGTTGGGCTCAACATATCGTCTTCGAGGAGCTGTCTTTTTTTTGTGTGTATATGTATTGTTTATAATTGTATTGCTATACACTATAAATTGGTTTTAAATTGGTCCATCTATCCAAAATGAGATCACCCTGCTTTAAGACCATCAGCAGCTATTGAAGTGTTCGGTAGGACAGCGGTGCAACCTCTCCAACAGTCTTCAGCTAACCTTAACTTACAATATCTATAAAACCCAATAAATAGATTCTTGCTAGTTCTATCCCAGCATAGATCAAAACTGTTATTTACAACATGTCACGACTGTCTAGACACCAGACTGGCCCACAAACCCAGCAGGCCTCTAGTCTCTTATTGGCTGCTTCTACAACGAGGGGCGACCACCGTCTATCTCTTTCTTTTCCCAACTCTGCCGGCGGTAACGACGTGTTCAAGTTTGTGTACAAGTTTGTGTACAAGTTTGTGTACAATTTTGGGCCAAGTTTTGTTTGTTTTGTTTGTCTCAATTTTTCTTTCTTTATTCTGTAGGTGGTAGGTGTTTGAGATGACCTTGAAACAAATTAACAAACGGAAATCCCACTGTTTAAAGGGTATAAGGCAGTTCAATACCCCAGGGAACTGTGTGTGTTCAATACCCCAGGGAACTGTGTGTGTTCAATACCCCAGGGAACTGTGTGTGTTCAATACCCCAGGGAACTGTGTGTGTTCAATACCCCAGGGAACTGTATGTGTTCAATACCCCAGGGAACTGTGTGTGTTCAATACCCCAGGGAACTGTATGTGTTCAATACTCCAGGGAACTGTGTGTCTCGTTGTCTACGCCTGTGTCTGGTTGACTACGCCTGTGTCTGGTCCTGTGCGCCTATGTCTCTTTGTCTACGTCTGTGTATGATTGTCTACATCTGTGTCTGGTTGCCATCTTTGTCTGGTTGTCTCCCTTTGTGTCACAATGTTGGATGAGATAACACGGTTGTCTGTGTCACAATGTTGGATGAGATAACACGGTTGTCTGTGTCACAATGTTGGATGAGATAACACTGTTTCTGTCTCACAATGTTGGATGAGATAGTACTGTTTCTGTCTCACAATGTTTGATGAGATAGTACTGTTTCTGTCTCACAATGTTGGATGAGATAGTACTGTTTCTGTCTCACAATGTTGGATGAGATAGTACTGTTTCTGTCTCACAATGTTGGATGAGATAACACTGCTGTCTGTGTCACAATGTTGGATGAGATAACACTGTTGTCTGTGTCACAATGTTGGATGAGATAGCACTGCTGTCTGTGTCACAATGTTGGATGAGATAGCACTGATGTCTGTGTCACAATGTTGGATGAGATAACACTGCTGTCTGTGTCACAATGTTGGAGGAGATAGCACTGCTGTCTGTGTCACAATGTTGTATGAGATAGCACTGCTGTCTGTGTCATAATGTTGGATGAGATAACACTGCTGTCTGTGTCACAATGTTGGATGAGATAACACTGCTGTCTGTGTCACAATGTTGGATGAGATAGCACTGCTGTCTGTGTCACAATGTTGGATGAGATAAAAACAAGGACAACAGGCGCGTCTCACCAGGTGTAAATTGAAAAGGTCATAGGTCATAGGTCAACGACTCTACAGGAGGATCTCCAAAGATCAGCCGCCGCCATTTTGCCTCCCACGTTTCACGAGTCTCCATGTCCTGGCAGTTGATAGTGAACTAGTTTGAAGTTAGAAACACTCAGGTGATTATTTTTTTTTTTTTAATGAATTTATTTGTTCCAAGTAATCCCTTAAGTGTTAGGGATAGGGTTAGTTATAGGGATAGGTATAGGGTTGGGGTTAGGGATAGGGTTGGGGTTAGGCATAGGGTTGGAATTAGGGATAGGGATAGGGTTAGGGATAGGGTTGGGTTAGGGATAGGGTTGGGGTTAGGGATAGGGTTAGGATTAGGGACAGGGATTGGGGTTGGGTTATGGATATGAACAGGGTTACGATAGGGATCGGTATATACTTAGCTTTTACGGCCAGGGTTAGGGATATGGTTAGGGTTTGGGTTAGCTTTATGGTTAGGGCTACGTGGATTGTGGATCTGAGCTATTTATTTGTCAAATCCTAGTTGAGCACGTCAAAAGGGATGTCTCAATACCCTCTACGATTAACGAACTCCCCCAAATACATGACCATGGACACAAGCCCATGGACACAGGCCCATAAGACCATGACACAGGCCCATAATACTATGGACACAAGCCCATAAGACCATGGACACAAGCCCATAAGACCATGTACACAAGCCGATAAGACCATGGACATAGGCCCATAAGACCATGGACACAGGCCCATAAGAACATGGACACAAGCCCATAAGACCATTGACACAAGCCCATAAGACCATGAACACAAGCCCATAAGTCCATGGACACAAGCCCATAAGACCATGGACACAAGCCCATAAGACCATGGACACAAGCCCATAAGACCATGGACACAAGCCCATAAGACCATGGACACAAGCCCATAAGACCATGGACACAAGCCCATAAGACCATGGACACAAGCCCATAAGACCATGGACACAAGCCCATAAGACCATGGACACAAGCCCATAAGACCATGACACAAGCCCAATAGGCCCATGAACACATGCCCCATAGGCCCAAGGACACAAGCCCCACAAGCTCACAAACCCCACAAGCCCATGGACACAAGCCCCACAGGCACATGGACACAAGCCCCACAAGCCTATGGACACAAGTGCCAAAAGCCCATGGACACAAGTGCCACAAGCCCCTGGACACAAGTGCCACAAGCCCATGGACTCAAGCCCCACACGCCCATGGAAACAAGCCCCACAAGCCCGTGGACACAAGCCTCACACAGGCCTATGGACACGAGTCCCACAAGCCCATGGACAAAAGCCCCATTGGGAAAGCCCCGTATTTTGGCATAAAATGTTTTGGTCTGAATTTGAATAATAAATGAAGGACGGCGTTCAAGCTGTAAATGAATTACTAGAACAGGATATGTGGAACCTTGAACTAGTAGAACATGGTATGTGGAACCTTGAACTAGTAGAACATGGTATGTGGAACCTTGAACTAGTAGAACATGGTATGTGGAACCTTGAACTAGTAGAACATGGTATGTGGAACCTTGAACTAGTAGAACATGGTATGTGGAACCTTGAACTAGTAGAACATGGTATGTGGAACCTTGAACTAGTAGAACATGGTATGTGGAACCTTGAACTAGTAGAACATGGTATGTGGAACCTTGAACTAGTAGAACATGGTATGTGGAACCTTGAACTAGTAGAACATGGTATGTGGAACCTTGAACTAGTAGAACATGGTATGTGGAACCTTGAACTAGTAGAACATGGTATGTGGAACCTTGAACTAGTAGAACATGGTATGTGGAACCTTGAACTAGTAGAACATGGTATGTGGAACCTTGAACTAGTAGAACATGGTATGTGGAACCTTGAACTAGTAGAACATGGTATGTGGAACCTTGAACTAGTAGAACATGGTATGTGGAACCTTGAACTAGTAGAACATGGTATGTGGAACCTTGAACTAGTAGAACATGGTATGTGGAACCTTGAACTAGTAGAACATGGTATGTGGAACCTTGAACTAGTAGAACATGGTATGTGGAACCTTGAACTAGTAGAACATGGTATGTGGAACCTTGAACTAGTAGAACATGGTATGTGGAACCTTGAACTAGTAGAACATGGTATGTGGAACCTTGAACTAGTAGAACATGGTATGTGGAACCTTGAACTAGTAGAACAGGATATGTGGAACCTTGAACTAGTTTAATAGGATATGTGAAACCTTGAACTAGTAGAACATGGTATGTGGAACCTTGAACTAGTAGAACATGGTATGTGGAACCTTGAACTAGTAGAACATGGTATGTGGAGCCTTGAACTGGTAGAACATGGTATGTGGAACCTTGAACTAGTAGAACAGGGTATATGGAACCTTGAACTAGTAGAATATGGTATGTGGAGCCTTGAACTAGTAGAACATAGTATTTGGAACCTTGAACTAGTAGAACATGGTATGTGGAACCTTGAACTAGTAGAACAGGATATGTGGAACCTTGAACTAGTAGAACAGGATATGTGGAACCTTGAACTAGTAGAACAGGATATGTGGAACCTTGAACTAGTAAAACAGGGTACGTCGAACCTTGAACTAGTAGAACATGGTATGTGGAACCTTGAACTAGTAGAACATGGTATGTGGAACCTTGAACTAGTAGAACATGCTATGTGGAACCTTGAACTAGTAAAACAGGGTACGTCGAACCTTGAATCAAAAGACAGACCAATGCTCTTAGCCGAAACGCTCACATCTTATCGTCCTGTCTTTTGATTCAAGCTACCACGTACCTTGTTCTACTATGTCATTCTAACTTTGAAATTTGTTGATAATTTATCAACATGTACCCTTTAAAAATATTAAATAGTTGTTTACAAATTAAGTCCAAAGTATTGAGTAAAAATTCCACTTATTGGGGTATTTTATAACTTCTAAATCCAAAAATACATTTCGTACTGATCTTATCTCAATTGTATCAACCAAACCTGAAATGTACATGGTGGGCCGCATCCGTCTGTCACAATGTGACGATGGTGAAGACTTCGCAGGATGAAATCCCCAAGGCCTGGGATTATTCTTCTAGGATGATAAGCCGGTTCCCAACAGGAAATCGCCTCTCTCCACGCCGCTGGATAGCCCAAGGGAACATCGTGTGGATGATACAGCTTGGCACCAGTGGCGTCGCAGGAGTTGTCGGAATGTTTCATTGTACCAATGTTATCCGCCTACGGGACTCCATCTCCGGAATTCAGAGTTTCCTTCTCTTAGATGAGTTGCCGTCCAAGGTTAACGTGTCCCATCCACCCGGGGTGCAGGTGATGTTTGTGCTTGACTGGGCTTTTAAAGCGCCTATTAAACTGGCGGGCCGCATTAAACTGGTACAAATTTGTATCAACCAAACCTTAAATGTCATGGCGGGCCGCATGAAACTGGTACAAATTCACAATATTTTACACATGCCTCAATGTAAACAGATGGTCACGACTGCACCACACTTCTGATTTCACAGTGAGGTACCGCTGTACCGACATACCGGCGTACCGACTTCATGTGGTTTGATAGTCAACGAGTAACATCTGGACCAAACCCCCCC
>CAXITT010000002.1:2957884-2978243 GCA_964033795.1 Lymnaea stagnalis | reverse complement strand
TGGGGGTTTAGCTAGAGATAGGTTGGGGGTTTAGCCAGAGAAAGGTGGGCGTTTTAGCCAGAGATAGGTTTGGGTTTAGCCAGAGATAAATGGGCAGTTTAGCCAGAAATAGGTTGAGGTTTAGCTAGAGATAGTTTAGGGGTTTACCCAGAGATAGGTTGGGGGTTAAACAAGAGAAAGGTTTGGGGTTTAACGAGAGAAAGGTTGGGGGTTTAGCCAGAGAAAGTTTTAAGTTTTAGCCAGCGATAGGTTGGGGGTTTAGCCAGAGATAGGTTGTGGATTTAGCTAGAGATAGGTTTGGGGATTTAGCCAGAGATATTTTGGGGGTTCAGCCAGAGATAGGTTGGGTGATTAGCAAGAGATAGGTTAAGGGCTTAGCCAGAGATATGTTGGGGATTTAACCAGAGATAGGTGGGGGGTTTAGCCATAGATAGGTTGGCGATTAAAGCAGAGATATGAGGGGAAGTTTAGCCAGAGAAAGGTTGGGGTTTAGCTAGAGATAGCTTAGGGGTTTAGCCAGAGATGGGTTGGGAGTTTAGCCAGAGATAGGTTGGGGGTTTTGCCAGAGAAAGGTTTGCGGTTAAGCCAGAGATAGGCTTGGGCTTTGCCAGAGATAGGTTGGGGGTTTAGCCAGATATATTTTGGGAGTTTAGCAAGAGATAGGTGGGTGGTTTAGCCAGAGATAGATGGGGGTTTAGCTAGAGATAGGTTGGGGGTTTAGCCAGAGAAAGGTGGGCGTTTTAGCCAGAGATAGGTTTGGGTTTAGCCAGAGATAAATGGGCAGTTTAGCCAGAAATAGGTTGAGGTTTAGCTAGAGATAGTTTAGGGGTTTACCCAGAGATAGGTTGGGGGTTAAACAAGAGAAAGGTTTGGGGTTTAACGAGAGAAAGGTTGGGGGTTTAGCCAGAGAAAGTTTTAAGTTTTAGCCAGCGATAGGTTGGGGGTTTAGCCAGAGATAGGTTGTGGATTTAGCTAGAGATAGGTTTGGGGATTTAGCCAGAGATATTTTGGGGGTTCAGCCAGAGATAGGTTGGGTGATTAGCAAGAGATAGGTTAAGGGCTTAGCCAGAGATATGTTGGGGATATAGCCAGAGATAGGTGGGGGGTTTAGCCATAGATAGGTTGGCGATTCAAGCAGAGATATGAGGGGACGTTTAGCCAGAGAAAGGTTGGGGTTTAGCTAGAGATAGCTTAGGGGTTTAGCCAGAGATGGGTTGGGAGTTTAGCCAGAGATAGGTTGGGGGTTTTGCCAGAGATAGGTTGGGGGTTTTGCCAGAGATAGGCTTGGGCTTTGCCAGAGATAGGTTGGGGGTTTAGCCAGATATATTTTGGGAGTTTAGCAAGAGATAGGTGGGTGGTTTAGCCAGAGATAGGTGGGGGTTTAGCTAGAGATAGGTTGGGGGTTTAGCCAGAGAAAGGTGGGCGTTTTAGCCAGAGATAGGTTTGGGTTTAGCCAGAGATAAATGGGCAGTTTAGCCAGAAATAGGTTGAGGTTTAGCTAGAGATAGTTTAGGGGTTTACCCAGAGATAGGTTGGGGTTAAACAAGAGAAAGGTTTGGGGTTTAACGAGAGAAAGGTTGGGGGTTTAGCCAGAGAAAGTTTGAGGGTTTAGCCAGAGATAGCGAGGTTTAGCCGTTCTATCTGGCTTTAAAATAGTGTGCATGTCCAACTACAGGCCATTCCAATGTCTGTAAGTTCAGTGTGTCGGTCATGGGTGTTGGTCATGTGTGTAGGTCATGTATGTAGTCATGGGTGTTGGTCATGTGTGTTGGTAATGTGTGTAGGTCATGTATGTAGTCATGTGTGTTGGTCATGTGTGTCGGTCATGCATGTAGGTCATGTGTGTTGGGTATGTGTGTTCGTCATATGTGTTGATCATGTGTGTTGGCCATGTGTGTGGTCATGTGTGTCGGTCATATGAGTTGGTCATGTGTGTTAATCATGTATGGTGTTCATGCGTGTGGGTCATGCGTGTAGGTCATGTGTGTTGGTCATGCGTGTAGGTCATGAGTTTATGTCATATGTGTTTTTCATGTGTGTTGGTCATGCGTGTGGGTCATGCGTGTGGGCCATTTGTGTAGGTTATGCATGTAGGACATGTATGTAGCAAATGTATATAGGTCATGTATTTATGTCACCTATGAAGTTTACGTATGTAGGCATGGGCGCCCGCAGGTAGGGGCAAGGTAGGGCACTTGCCCCCTCCCCCCCCCTGGATTGATTTGATCAAAAAAATGTAGACAAAAATAGACAAAAAAATTATTAAAGTAAAGAGAAAATAAAGAGAAAGTAACTAAGCTGATGTCCTGTCCGTTAGTTAACCATACAAATGCGCCACAGTAAATTAAAACTATAAAAAATCATTACCAAAAATCACCCCTTGAAAGTTAATCGATTTTTTTGCCCCCCACCACCCCCCCCCTGGCCGTTAGTTAACCATACAAATGCGCCACAGTAAATTAAAACTATAAAAAATCATTACCAAAAATCCCCCCTTGAAAGTTAATCGATTTTTTTGCCCACCCCCCCCCCCACCCTAGAAAATTTTCTGCGGGCGCCCATGCATGTAGGATAATTATACAGACCCTTATATGTAGGATCTGTATGTATAACATACATGTAGGTCATGTAGGTAGGATATGTCAATGTGTAAGATATAATTTACCATAAGTATAGAGAATATGTATGTAGAACATCTATGAAGGTTCTGATGTGTGTCATCTTGTTAATTGAACCCATCGTTGTTCGCCGGGAAGAGCAGTGGCACGTCGAGATCACGCGAATACTTACATCGCGTAGCCGTGGCTTTGCACCCCACACCCATAAAAAAAGCCTATCAATACCTAAAGGAATATTTTTTAACATACGTGAAAAGGAGAAAAACATATTTGGATTTATTTGGAGGATGAGATCCCATATGAATATAAATATCGTGGCCTTGTTCAACAGTTGTACCTGAACTTTGAAATGTACACATGTACAATGTCCCGCGTACTTTTGAAAGGAAAAGTCTGCTTCATTAGCTGCACAAATCCAGACGCTATTCGCACGACATCAAGGTATCTCGTGAGGCCGTGTGCTATGCATACGTCGCTTGTGCATAGGGATGCATATGTGGCGTCGGGGTTGGTCGCAGGAAATAATCTCGACACGGTGAGATTCCAACGTAGATATGTAAGTGATGATCTCGTCATAGCAAGATTTCACCGTAGATGTGTAAGTGATGATCTCGTCATAGCGAGATTTCACCGTAGATGTGTAAGTGATGATCTCGTTAAGGCGAGATTTCACAGTAGATGTGTACGTGATGATCTCGTCTTAGCGAGATTTCACCGTAGATGTTTACGTGATGATCTCTAGTCACAGCAAGATTTCACCGTAGGTGTGTTAGTGATGATCTCGTCATAGCGAAATTTCACCGTAGATGTGTAAGGGTTGATCTCGTCATAGCGAGATTTCCCCGTAGATGTGTAAATGATGATCTCGTCATAGCAAGATTTCACCGTAGATGTTTGCGTGATGATCTCGGGTCATAGCAAGATTTCAACGTAGATGTGTAAGTGATGATCTCGGGTCATAGCGAGATTTCAACGTAGATGTGTAAGTGATGATCTCGGGTCATAGCAAGATTTCAACGTAGATCTGTAAGTGATGATCTCGGGTCATAGCGAGATTTCAACGTAGATATGTAAGTGATGGTGTACTGTGACATTTCAAGCAGTTTCCCTTCTCATTATGTCACCGTCATGAGAAGAATTGATCCCTAAACGTGGGTGACCAAACGTCCCGCACAAAAGGGGATTGTCCCCCTTTTTTTCCCGAAAGATTCTCTCAGGAAAGATTCTCTCAGGAAAGATTCCCGTTTTTCAAACCAAACAAATTTTCCAATGACTCAAACGTCCTCATTTATTCTATAACTTCCAGAAGTAGTTTGCCTAGCTGTGGAGCCAGTGCCAGTGCCAGTACCAGTGCCAGTGCCAGTGCCAGTACCAGTAGTGATGTGGGCTCTCGTCATGGCTGCATGCCAGCCAGTACCAGTAGTGATGTGGGCTCTCCTCATGGCTGCATGCCAGCCAGTACCAGTAGTGATGTGGGCTCTCGTCATGGCTGCATGCCAGCCAGTACCAGTAGTGATGTGGGCTCTCGTCATGGCTGCATGCCAGCCAGTACCAGTAGTGATGTGGGCTCTCGTCATGGCTGCATGCCAGCCAGTACCAGTAGTGATGTGGGCTCTCGTCATGGCTGCATGCCAGCCAGTACCAGTAGTGATGTGGGCTCTCGTCATGGCTGCATTTCATGCGTTGTGCTGTAATATGGTGTAAAATATGTATAAATAAATAAGCATTCACTGCAAGATTATTGGTTTCGTTTATGATATGCCTCAGAGTTTAAAATAAATTACAAATGTGAAAGTCAATTAAAAAAAATTTCTAGGTCTCAAAATGTTAAAATGAGCGTATTTCAAGAAACAGATTCCGGCGAAGGCCCCCCGACCCCTCTTGCCGGAGGCCCCCGACCTCTCTTTAGCTGGAGGGTATTCCCCTGCTCCTCCAACCCTCCTTGGTTGTGTCCCGTTATTTCCAGTTCATGATTTGGTCACCCTACTCTAAGCCTAATTAACAATGCATGGACAGACACATGGATGGCTAGTGGACAACGGATGGACAGACACATGGATGGCTAGTGGACAACAGATGGATAAAATCATGGATGACTGGTGGACAACAGATAGACAGGCACATGGATGGCTAGTGGACAACGGATGGATACAACATTGATGACTGGTGGACAACGGATGGACAGACACATGGAGTGGACAACGGATGGATAAAACATGGATGGCTGTTGGACAACGGATGGAAAGATACACGGATGACTGATGGACAACGATGGACATATGGGTGGCTGAACTAAATGCCTGGACAATGGATGGACAGACACATGGATGTTTGGTGGGAAATGGATAGAACATATAAGGATGACTGGTGGGCTGGTGGGTCACTGCCTGGACAGACACGTGGATGACTGGATCAAAAAATTACCAGACGTATGGATAAATAGACAGGATGTCTGGAGCTACTGGCAGAGGAGTTAGGGGGGGGGGGTGGAGGTCGGCTAGACATAAAATTGATGTGTTGTCCGGTGAGTCAACAAAAAGTTAACATTACATAACATATCTTATGGACAGACACGTGGATGACTGGATCAAAAAATTACCAGACGTATGGATAAATAGACAGGATGTCTGGAGCTACTGGCAGAGGAGTTAGGGGGGGGGGTGGAGGTCGGCTAGACATAAAATTGATGTGTTGTCCGGTGAGTCAACAAAAAGTTAACATTACATAACATATCTTACATAACACACAAAAGGTTAACATTACATAATATATCTTACATGACACACAAAAGGTTAACCGTACATCTCAAATAATTCACTAAAAGTGAACCTGACATCGTGCATAATACACTTAAAGTTAACCTTACATCTTACATAATAGACTTTAAACTGGAAGTGTTGACGGTAGCACCGTACGTCGGTCTGGTAGAGTGGAAAGGGGGGCTGTACTCTAGTGGCTCAATCAGAACGAGATAACACCGTCTAGTCCTGCGTGAAGGGTGAGCGATGGGAGGGGGGGGGGGGCGTTGGGTTGGTGTGGTACGCCAGCTCCCAGACGATGTGATGACTCCCCACCCCCACCCCCCCCCCCTTTTTTTTTTCCTTCTCATCTTTCTGGTTGTTTGGGGGAAAGAAACTCTAGATTGAATTTGGCGGTGGTCCGTAATTGGTCTGGATCGATTATTGGGGCACAAGTTGTTCTTCTGGGGAGTAGGGCTGGTAGCACGATGGCGCAGAAATAGGACAGTGATAGGACCGAAGATTGGGTCGTAAGTTTATGGACGAAAAGTTTGTAGGAAATATTTGTAAATAAACTTTTGTTGCTGTTTTTTTTTTTTTTTTTTTGCTGAGACTGCTCCAGAGAGGGAAATGGCGTCGCAACTTAGAGGAGCAAGGTCTCCACCACATCACCCACAAGATATAGGTCTGCAGCACAACCTACAAGAACTAGGTCAGCAGCACAACCTACAAGAACTAGGTCAGCAGTACAACCTACAATAACTAGGTCAGCATCTTTTTTTTTTTTTTTTTTTTGCTGAGACTGCTCCAGAGAGGGAAATGGCGTCGCAACTTAGAAGAGCAAGGTCTCCACCACATCACCCACAAGATATAGGTCTGCAGCACAACCTACAAGAACTAGGTCAGCAGCACAACCTACAAGAACTAGGTCAGCAGTACAACCTACAATAACTAGGTCAGCATCACAATGTAACAGAAATAGTTCAGCAACACAATGTACAAGAACTAGGGCCTTAGCACAACCTACAAGAACTAGGTCTGTGGCAAAACCTACAAGAACGAGGTCTGCAGTACAACCTACAAGCGCTAGTTCTTTAGCACAACTTACAAAAACTAGGTCCCCAGCACAACCTGCAAGAACTAGGTCTCAAGGACAACCAAAAAGAACTAGGTCTCAAGCACAACCAACAATAACTGGGTTCCCAGCACAACCTACAAGAACTAGTTATCCAGCACATCCTACAAGAGCTAGGTCCCCAGCACAACCAACAAGAACTAAGTCCCCAGCACAAGCTGCAAGAACTAGGTCTCAAGCACAATCAACAAGAACTAGGTCCCCAGAACGACCTGCAAGAACTATGTCACAAGCACAACAAACAAGAACTAGGTCTCAAGCACAACCAACAAGAACTAGGTCTCAAGCACAACAAACAAGAACTAGGTCTCAAGCACAACCAACAAGAACTAGGTCTCAAGCACAACCAACAAGAACTGGGTCCCCAGCACAACCTGCAGGAACTATGTCTCAAGCACAACCAAAAAGAACAAGTCCCCAGCACAACGTGCAAGAACTAGTTCTCCAGCACATCCTACAAGAGCAAGGTCCCCAGCACAACCAACAAGTACAAGGTCTCAAGCAAAAGGAACAAGAACTAGGTCTCAAGCACAACCAACATGAACTGGGTCCCCAGCACAACCTGCAAGAACTATGTCACAAGCACAACCAAAAAGAACTAGGTCTCAAGCACAACCAACAAGAACTAGATATCAAGCACAACCAACAAGAACTAGGTCCCCAGCACAACCTGGACGAACTAGATAACAAGCACAGCCGAAAAGTACACGGTCTCAAGCAAAACCAACAAGAACTAGGTCTCAAGCACAACCAACAAGAACTGGGTCCCCAGCACAACCTGCAAGAACTATGTCTCAAGCACAACCAAAAAGAACTAGGTCCCCAGCACAACGTGCAAGAACTAGTTCTCCAGCACATCCTACAAGAGCTAGGTCCCCAGGAAAACCAAAAAGAACCAGGTCTCAAGCACAACCAACAAGAACTAGGTCTCAAGCACAACCAACAAGAACTAGGTCCCCAGCACAATCTGCAAGAACTCGTTCTCCAGCACATCCTATAAGAGCTAGGTTCCCAGCACAACCAAAAAGAACTAGGTCCCCAGCACATCCTACAAGATCTAGGTCCACAGCACAACCTACAAGAGCTTGGTCTTGGATCTAGTTTAAAAGGGGAATTAGGAATTTTAAAATATTTCAGAAATGTAGGACACATACGAAAGTGTGACATAGCTGACGACATAAAAGTAGTAGGCCTACATAGCTGACGACATGAAAGTAGTAGGCCTACATAGCTGACGACACGAAAGTAGTAGGCCTACATAGCTGACGACATGAAAGTAGTAGACCTACATAGCTGACGACAGGAAAGTAGTAGGTCTACATAGCTGACGACACGAAAGTGGTAGGTCGACATAGCTGACAACACGAAAGTAGTTGGTCTACATAGCTGACGACACGAAAGTAGTAGGCCTACATAGCTGACGACATGAAAGTAGTAGGCCTACATAGCTGACGACAGGAAAGTAGTAGGTCTACATAGGTGACGACACGAAAGTGGTAGGTCTACATAGCTGACAACACGAAAGTAGTAGGTCTACGTAGCTGACAACACGAAAGTAGTAGGTCTAATTATGGGCATAGGTCGAGTTCTGGTTGTAGGTGTTTTTGAAAACAGATTAAGAGGAATGAGTGGGCGAAGGGAACAAGAGTTCACTGAATGAAAGTGATCGTTTGAGCGATGGTAAGAAGTGGGCTAATGGGTTGTCCACTAATTGAAAGACTTCCTTTATATTCAGCCATCCCCATAAAGGAGAGGGGGGGGGTGTGTAGGGTAAGTGTGATGCTCTTTTCAAGGATCATAACGGAGGGGGGGGGAGGAGGGGGGAGGTCTAGGGTGCGATGCTCCTCTGTCTGAGGATCATTTATATTTACAACGGGGTCAAACATTAAAAAAAGCGTATAGACAATCATTGATAATCTAGGGATAAGCCTATAGATATTTAAAGATAAGCTAGAATAAGCGTATAAACATTTAATGATAAGCGAGAGAGAGCGTATCAATATTCAATGATAAGCTAGAGATACGCCTATAAATATTCATTGATAAGCTAGTGATACTCCAATAACTCTTAAATAATCAGCTAGAAATCAGAAAATAAAGATTCAATTATTAGGCTTTTAACGTCCACATCGTAGAACATTTCATGGTTAACACATTACATGGTTAGCACATTACATGGTTAGCACATTACATGGTCAGCACATTACATGGTTAGCACTTTACATGGTCAGCACATTACATGGTTAGCACATTACATGGTTAGCACATTACATGGTTAGAACATTACATGGTTAGCACATTACATGGTTAGCACATTGCATGGTTAGCACATTGCATGGTTAGCACATTGCATGGTTAGCACATTGCATGGTTAGTACATTGCATGGTTAGCACATTGCATGGTTAGCACATTGCATGGTTAGCACATTTCATGGTTAGCACTTTACATGGTCAGCACATTACATGGTCAGCACATTACATGGTCAGCACATTACATGGTTAGCACATTACATGGTTAGCACATTTCATGGTTAGCACATTACATGGTTAGAACATTACATGGTTAGCACATTACATGGTAAGCACATTACATGGTTAGCACATTACATGGTTAGCACATTGCATGGTTAGCACATTGCATGGTTAGCACATTACATGGTTAGCACATTGCATGGTTAGCACATTTCATGGTTAGCACATTACATGGTTAGCACATTACATGGTTAGCACATTACATGGTCAGCACATTACATGGTCAGCACATTACATGGTTAGCACTTTACATGGTCAGCACATTACATGGTTAGCACATTACATGGTTAGCACATTACATGGTTAGAATATTACATGGTTAGAACATTACATGGTTAGCACATTACATGGTTAGCACATTGCATGGTTAGCACATTGCATGGTTAGCACATTGCATGGTTAGCACATTGAATGGTTAGTACATTGCATGGTTAGCACATTGCATGGTTAGCACATTGCATGGTTAGCACATTTCATGGTTAGCACATTTCATGGTCAGCACATTACATGGTCAGCACATTACATGGTTAGCATATTACATGGGTAGCACATTGCATGGTTAGCACATTACATGGTTAGAACATTACATGGTTAGCACCTTACATGGTAAGCACATTACATGGTTAGCACATTACATGGTTAGCACATTGCATGGTTAGCACATTGCATGGTTAGCACATTACATGGTTAGCACATTGCATGGTTAGCACATTTCATGGTTAGCACATTACATGGTTAGCACATTACATGGTTAGCGCATTACATGGTTAGCACATTACATGGTTAGCCCATTACATGGTTAGCACATTGCATGGTTAGCACATTACATGGTTAGCACATTACATGGTTAGCACATTACATGAAATACATTGAGTGAATAGCCTGCATTACTAGTAGGGCTCATTTAGTGAATAGACTGCATTACTAGTAGGGCTCATTTAGTGAATAGACTGCGTTACTAGTAGGGCTCATTTAGTGAATAGACTGCATTACTAGTAGGGCTCAATTAGTGAATAGACTGCGTTTCTAGTGGGGCTCATTTAGTGAATAGACTGCGTTACTAGTAGGGCTCATTTAGTGAATAGACTGCATTACTTGTTGGGCTCATTTAGTGAATAGCCTGCATTACTAGTAGGGCTCATTTAGTGAATAGACTGCATTACTAGTAGGGCTCATTTAGTGAATAGACTGCGTTACTAGTAGGGCTCATTTAGTGAATAGACTGCATTACTAGTAGGGCTCATTTAGTGAATAGACTGCATTCTTAGTAGGGCTCATTTAGGGAATAGACTGCATTCTTAGTAGGGCTCATTTAGGGAATAGACTGCATTCTTAGTAGGGCTCATTTAGGGAATAGACTACATTCTTAGTAGGGCTCATTTAGGGAATAGACTGCATTCTTAGTAGGGCTCATTTAGGGAATAGACTGCATTCTTAGTAGGGCTCATTTAGGGAATAGACTGCATTCTTAGTAGGGCTCATTTAGGGAATAGACTGCATTCTTAGTAGGGATCATTTAGGGAATAGACTGCATTCTTAGTAGGGCTCATTTAGGGAATAGACTGCATTCTTAGTAGGGCTCATTTAGGGAATAGACTACATTCTTAGTAGGGTTCATATCGACGGCATTCTTAGAAGGGCTCATTTAGGGAATAGACTGCATTCTTAGTAGGGCTCATTTAGGGAATAGACTGCATTCTTAGTAGGGCTCATTTAGGGAATAGACTACATTCTTAGTAGGGATCATTTAGGGAATAGACTGCATTCTTAGTAGGGCTCATTTAGGGAATAGACTGCATTCTTAGTAGGGCTCATTTAGGGAATAGACTACATTCTTAGTAGGGTTCATATCGACGGCATTCTTAGTAGGGCTCATTTAGGGAATAGACTGCATTCTTAGTAGGGCTCATAAACACCACATTCCTCTTAGGGCTCATATAGACTGCATTCCTATTAGTGCTCTTTTAGTGAATAGACTCCATTCCAAGTAGGGCTCATTTAGTGAATGGACTGCATTCCTAGCAGAGCACATTTAGTGAATAGACTGCATTCCTTGTAGGGCTCATTTAGGGAATAGACTGCATTCCTTGTAGGGCTCATATCAACAATTTTGACTTAATACTACCTTCTGATATGTAAATGGATTTGTATTCTGTGTTCCTTAATTTTCTTGCATTAGTAAAACTGAGTCTTACCGTAACACATCTGTCTACCAGTGCGTTGATTTTTTTTCCGCATTTTTGTTTTTATAAAAAAGAAATGGGGGCCATTTTTTTAAATTTTATATATATATTTAATGTTAAAATAAGCCCCCCCCCCAACCCCGCGCAAAAAAATACTACGAATTTCACTCCCAATTTTTAAAATTTTATTTGGTGATAAGTGAGGGAGTTGTGTCCCTTTAATGTGTTGCTCAAAATTGAGGTCTCTCGTGAGTTCTTTCCCTTTCAATAATCATCTCAGATCAACTTCATCAGTAGAGCTGCGATTTCCCGCGATTTCGGCTAACCGGAAAGTCTGTCTTTTTTATTATTACGCAGTGAACATGACATGGGAGATTGGTGTACAAACACCCGCACACCATTGGTGTACAAACACCCGCACACCATTGGTGTACAAACACCCGCACACCATTGGTGTACAAACACCCGCACACCATTGGTGTACAAACACCCGCACACCATTGGTGTACAAACACCCGCACACCATTGGTGTACAAACACCCGCACACCATTGGTGTACAAACACCCGCACACCATTGGTGTACAAACACCCGCACACCATTGGTGTACAAACACCCGCTCACAATTGGTCAAATCTAGAACAGTGCTGTACATGCAGTGATAAGTCTGGGATAATGCAGCATCTTAGTCCATGGCGCGATTAATATCAAACCTATGCATCAGGACCCTAGTGCATGACGCAAGTTACTCAAACATATCCATTTGAGTAACCTGGTGAATGACCAGAAGCACCATAATTGAATATTTAAAGATTTGACCTTGACATTACAAGGCAGACACTTGTTGATCTCGGTCAAGGTTTGCTGCGTGTGTGCCTGGTGTGAGTGAGGAGTGGCTAGACCTATGACGTTGGTTCGCAGATTTCTCCAAACAGAAGAGTTACGCAGTTATTCCTAGAAGAGCGTGACCCGGTCCATCCATTATTTTAGTTGAGTTCAACTTGGATTATTTCTTTCTGCGATCACTTGTCTCATTTCTGCGTTCAGTGATCCACTTCTGCGACCCCACTGCTCCTCTTCTGTCTTCATTTTCCCCCCTTCTGACTGCCACCAATGTTCTCCTGGCTGACGCCACTGTTGTCTCTGTTGACTCTACCGTTCCCCTTGGTGACTCCACAGTTCTCTCTGTTGACTACCGTTCCCATGGCTGACTCCACAGTTCTCACTGTTGACTCTACCGTTCCCCTTGCTGACTCCACAGTTCTCACTGTTGACTCTACAGTTCCCCTTGCTGACTCCACTAATCTCTGCTCTTTATTCAGTGTTACTGTGTTGCCATCATTGTTGGGTCTGCTGTTCCCCTTGATGTGTCCACTGTTCCCCTTGATGTGTCCGCTGCCATCACTGTTCCCCTTGATGTGTCCGCTGCCATCACTGTTCCCCTTGATGTGTCCGCTGCCATCACTGTTCCACTTGATGTGTCCATTGTTACCACAATTGTATCCACTGTTCTGCCTAATATATATCCACCGTTCCTCTGTTGTATCGACTGTTGCCATTGATGTAGCCACTGTTCCCCCTGATGTATACACTGTTCCCCCTAATATGTCCACCGTTCCCCTGTCACATCGACTGTTCCCCTTGATGTATCCACTTTTCACCATGAGGTATCCACTGTACCCCCTACTGTGTCTATTATTTCCCCTGGGGATCCACTGTTGCCCCTGATGTACCCACTGATGTACCCACTTTTCCCACTGGTGTACCCACTGATATACCCAATGTTCCCACTGATTTACCCAATGTTCCCACTGATTTACCCACTGTTCCCACTGATGTATCCACTGATGTATCCACTGCCCCATCTCCGTGTATCTGACACAACGCGAGTCGCCACCCCATGTTCGCAACCCCCACCCCCTCCCCTCGTAACTCCAACAAGCACGCCATGTTATCAACAAATAGCTCCAGCGGCCCGTAATCTCGTCTGCTTGTTTCCACCAGACACGTGACTTCCACCGGCTCAAAGTAAATGTTTTTACTACACTCCTTTGTAGCCCAATTACTATTTACGCGAAATCATTTGAACAAGTAACTACATTTACATGTACTATGGAATTTGATTTTCGCTCTCCTCCGGTTTATTTTTACTTTAAATCAAGTTCACAAGGGCGGATGGAGATCTGACGTGTTTAGACCACATCACGCAACGTTTGGGGGGAAAAAAAACTGGCATGCTCCTGGCTAAGCTGTAGCTTATTAATCTCAGTTGATGATTACTGTAGCATGTCATTCTGCCCGGGCGAGTCACGTTTTTTGGAAAACGGGAGCTTTGGCCAGATATTTTGTAAATCATAAATATTTGGTCGAGCCCTCGCGCGACTAGGTGCTTGCCCGATTGGCCTTTCCCTGTGGTTTCAAAGGGGCGTGTCCCAGACATGTGATGATGACGCCATCTTCAGTTGCTAGCAAATATTATCTATAACTGCGATATTTCGTTGTGCTTCTCTTGTAGATTTCTCTTTCTGATCGCTCTCTTCTTTTCAAGTCTGTTAGAGCCGGGTTCAGTGTCTTGGTGATAATTTATGCACCTCCCCCCCCCCCAAATCAAACTTTTCTCCACATCCCTGATGTGAATATGATTCTATTGGGCAATTAAAAATGAAACAAACAAATAACCTAAAAAGAAAAAAAAAACAGTGGACTTCTAAACAGGGCGACACATTTGGGCGACGCATTTGGGCGACACATTTGGGCTGTGCAAAGTACAAGATGAATTTTGGCATGTGTTTGTGCCGCCAAGAGCCTAAAGCTTCCAGGGGACCCCACTGTTCTAGAGGGCCTCAATGTTCTAGGTGGCCTCACACTTCTAGGGAGTCTCACACTTCTAGGGGGCCTCACACTTCTAGGGGGCCTCACACTTCTAGGGGGCCTCACACTTCTAGGGGGCCTCACACTTCTAGGGGGCCTTACTATTCTAGGGGGCCTTACTCTTCTAGGGGGCCTTAATCTTCTAGGGGCCTCACTATTCTAGGGGGCCTCACTATTCTAGGGGGCCTCACTCTTCTAGGGGGCGTCAATTCTAGGGGGGCTCACTCTTCTAGGGGGCCTTACTCTTCTAGGGGGCCTTACTCTTCTAGGGGGCCTCACACTTCAAGGGGGCCTCACGCTTCTAGGGGGCCTCACGATTCTAGGGGGGATCACTCTTCTAGGGGGGCTCACTCTTCTAGGGGGACTCACTCTTCTAGGGGCCTCCCTCTTCTAGGGGGCCTCACGATTCTAGGGGGGCTCACTCTTCTAGGGGGCTCACGCTTCTAGGGGGGGCTCACTCTTCTAGGGGGGGGCCTCACGCTTCTAGGTGGTCTTACGCTTCTAAGGGGCCTCTCTCTTCTGGGGGCCTCATGCTTCTAGGGGCTTCATGTTTCTAGGGGGCTTCATGATTCTAGGGGGGGCTTACGCTTCTAGGTGGTCTTACGATTCTAAGGGGCCTCTCTATTCTGGGGGCCTCATGCTTCTAGGGGCTTCATGTTTCTAGGGGGCTTCATGCTTCTAGGGGGGGCTTACGCTTCTAGGTGGTCTTACGATTCTAAGGGGCCTCTCTATTCTGGGGGCCTCATGCTTCTAGGGGCTTCAAGTTTCTAGGGGGCTCACGCTTCTAAGGGGCTGCACGCGTCTAGGGGGTGGCTCGCGTCTACGGACATCTGTTTTTAAATTGAGGCAAAGACCAGGCCTGTGTTGTTATGGTCTAGAAATTTGGAAAAAAGACCAGATCTATTTTGTTAGTGTCTAGAAATGCGAGCAAAGACTAGTCCTATTTTGGAGCTAATACGTAACTAGCAAACAACCCAATCAACTAATTAACCAGTCAACTAACAAACAAACCAATCAAGTTTTTTTTTTTAAACAATCAATTAATAAACCAGTCAAATAACAAACAAACCAATCAAATAAAAAAAAAACAATCAACTAATTAACCAGTCAAGTAACAACCAAACCAAATAACAAACAACCAGTCAACTAACAAACAAACCAATCAAATAACAAACAACCAGTCAACTAACAAACAACCAGTCAACTAACAAGCAACCAGTCAACTAACAAGCAACCAGTCAACTAACACACGAGCAAATGAACCCATAAAAACGTATGAATCATTATAATACCTCTGTTGTTTTTCCTTTTTTGTTTAGCTGAACCATTTTGATAATCATCCATTGGCTGAAACTGTCACGTATTCAGCTCAATAACAGTTCAATAATAATTCGATACTAGTACGATAATAGTTCAATGATAGCTCAATAATAGTTCAATGATAGCTCAATAATAGTTCAATGATAGCTCAATAATAGTTCAATGATAGCTCAATAATAGTTCAATGATAGCTCAATAATAGTTCAATGATAGCTCAATAATAGTTCAATGGGCTAATAGCTCAATAACAGTTCGATAATAATTCGATACAAGTACGATAATAGTTCAATAATAGCTCAATAATAGTTCAATGGGCTAATAGCTCAATAACAGTTCGATAATAATTCGATACTAGTACGATAATAGTTCAATGATAGCTCAATAATAGTTCAATGAGCTAATAGCTCAATAACTGTTCGATAATAATTCGATACTAGTACGATAATAGTTCAATAATAGCTCAATAATAGTTCAATGGGCTAATAGCTCAATAACAGTTCGATAACTGATACTAGTTCGATAATAGTTCAATAATAGCTCAATAATACTTCACTAACAGTTCGATAATAGTTCAATAATATTTCAATGGGCTAATAGCTCAATAACAGTTCGATAATAGTTTGATACTAGTTCGATAATAGTTCAATAATAGCTCAATAATAGTTCAATAACAGTTCGATAATAGTTTGATACTAGTTCGATAATAGTTCAATAATAGCTCAATAATAGTTCAATAACAGTTCGATAATAGCTCAATAACAGTTCGATAATAGTTCAATAATAGTTCAATGAGCTAATAGCTCAATAACAGTTCGATAATGGTTTGATACTAGTTCGATAATAGTTCAATAATAGCTCAATAATAGTTCAATAACAGTTCGATAATAGCTCAATAACAGTTCGATAATAATTCAATAATAGAATCGTCACTTTCCCCCCATTATTCTAACCTTGATGTTTTCGCCACCAATATCTCAGCAATGTCTGTGTCTGTGTCTGTTTATTCCGTTTTGTCTTAGAGGGCAGCAGCTTTGAGAAGAAAAACACACACATTGGAATTCATCAATAAACAAATAATTTTAGCCTCTCTTGTAATGGGTGAAGAAAGAACTTCCTAAATGTATTGAACTTGCTCAATTTTGTCATTTATATTCCAATTTTTCATTTATATTTCTACTTTTCATTTATATTTCTACTTTTCGTTTATATCTCAACTTTTTAATTATGTTTCAACTTTTCATTTATATCTCAACGTTTTATTTATATTTCAACTTTTCATTTATATCTCAACTTTTTATTTATATTTCAACTTTGTATTTATCTTCCAACTTTTCAATTTCTTTTCAGCCAAAAATGTGCTCACCTTCCGCTTTCATCCGGATATCATCAACGGGAGAACCATCGTGACCCGCATTAACCTATGGTTATTTGTCAACAAAACCGATACCAAGGGCAAGGTCGCTCAGCAAGATGCAAGGAAGCCGTCACAAGGCCCCCAATCTCGTGAACTGAATAAACGCAAAGGTAAAAAAATCAAAATTCGAGTTTTCCTCATCAATGCCAATAATGTTCGCATCCAGAAGATAGCGGAGCTCAAGAAGTCCATCGATTCGGACAACTGGCAGAAGCTCAGCCTACCAGTGTCGCTAATAAGCACAATCGCCCACTCGCAGTCCAACAACACACTCTACCTCAGGGTGGAGTGCAAGAAATGCAACCGGAAGGCCTTTTTAAACTTGCCGGGTAACTGCACACGGAAACCCCAATCTATAAATAGGAAAAAGGAGGGAAAAACAAAACGTAAGAGGAGTTATTGCCCCGATGGTAGCAGTGGCCGAGGTGAGCTCAAGCCATTCATTTCCATTGAAGAGAAACACAAAGGGTCAAGACGGGTCAAGAGAGCGTCCTTGGACCAGACCAAAAACGCCCTAGCGGGCTGCTCCACGGAGAGAGCGGACGGACATAAGGCGTTGATCGGCGACGGCGACGGCCACGACGGGAGCACCGACTGCTGCACTCCTGGGAAAACATTTGTCGAGCTCAGCGATTTACAGCTCGATGACGTCATCGTCTCGCCGTCGGGGTTCGATTACGTCACATGCTCGGGGGTGTGCCCCAACTCACTTCCGCACCAGAAAAAACTGCATTCAAAAAGACTTTTGGACAAAAACAGACTCCGCCAATGGCATAAAACTTCTCAGCATCTGCACCGCTTCTCGCACAGCGGCCCCACGGCTGCCACAATCAAGCAGCTCAATGACCACCAAGATCGGCTTCAGAGGTTGAAGAACCACTACTGGCACAAACATAAATGGACCAGGTCCAGGTCTGTAGCCACCTGCGCACCCGTAGAGACGGAGAACCTTGTCATCTTGCATTTTACTCACGATCAAAAGTTAGTGCAGTCCACAATCCCAAACTTTATAGTCACAAAATGTGGGTGCCAAAGCCAAGGTCGGTCACACAAGTAGCAACGGTACGTCCGCCAGACCAAGGTCATTCACTCGCCACATGCGTCCGACCAAGGTCATTCCATCGCCACATGCGTCAGACCTCGCTCATTTATTCGTCTCATCAGTTCTGTCCGACCAAGGTCATTCAATCGCCGCATGTGTCCGACCAAGGTCATTCACTCACCGCATGCGTCCGACCAAGGCCATTCAGTCGTTTCATGGATTGTTGTAATACCTTATTCCAAAACCGAAGAACTCATCGTTTTTTATACCAATATGTATGGTAAGCTGTGTAAATAGTTTTGTATTGAAGCTCATTCGGAGCAGGGTTACCTACTCTAAATGGGATTTTTCACTGCTCTCTAGTGGTGTTTCGGGAAGCTTGTAAAGATAGCTTCACATGGAGGTTGTATAGATAGCTTCACGGGAAGGTTTTAGAGATAGTTTCACAGCGAGGTTGTACAGATGGCTTCACAGGGAGGTTGTACAGATAGCTTCACAGGCAGGTTGTATAGATAGCGTCACAGGAAGGTTGTAGAGATAGTTTCGCAGGGAGGTTGTATCGATAGTTTCGCAGGGAGGTTGTATCGATAGCTTCACAGGGAGGTTGTATAGATAGCTTCACATGGAGGTTGTATAGATAGCTTCACATGTCGGTTGTCCAGACAGCTTTACGGGGAGGTTGAAAAGATAGCTTCTCGGGGAGGTTGTATAGATAGCTTCACAGAGAGGTTGTATAGACAAGGCCGTGCTGACAAGGCCGTGCTGACAGGGTCGTGCTGACAAGGTCGTGCTGACAAGGTCGTGCTGACAAGGTCGTGCTGACAAGGTCGTGCTGACAGTGCCGTGCTGAGAACGCCGTGTTGACAGGGTCACACTGACAAGGTCGTGATGACAGTGCCGTGCTGACAAGGCCGTGCTGACAGGGTCGTGCTGACAAGGCCGTGCTGACAAGGCCGTACTGACAGGGCCGTGCTGACAAGGTCATGCTGACAAGGTCGTGCTGACAAGGTCGTGCTGACAAGGCCGTGCTAACAAGGTCGTGCTGACAAGGCCAAGCTAACAAGGTCGTGCTGACAAGGTCGTGCTGACAGTGCCGTGCTTACAAGGTCGTGCTGACCAGGTCTCGGGGCGTAGCCTAAAAAAAGTGACCCAACCCCGATTTTCGTGTGCTTTTGCTTAGTGTGTGTGTGTGTGTGTGTGTGGACACTATGACGTTGATTGGGAAAGGGAGCAAAAGTTTGACTGTTTGGTGCAGACCTGCCTTTCCTTTTTCAACTTTCTAGACTTATTCGGAGAGCAACATAAGAGATGTTGAAGGAAATTTAGGTGTCTGAATTTAGGTGTCTTATTTTGTTTATTTAGTTGTTACTGAATAGAAATGCTGTTTTATTATTTTTGTATGAACTATTTATTGGTTTAAATGACTTCATTAAGAAATGATTTTTGTCATCAATCGAGACAATGTATCCTGTCATCTTGACCAATGGTCGGCCTTTGATGACGTTATCAGAAGACTAGAACCTGTCCAATTGCAGGTCTTTGATGACGTCATCAGACGACGAGAACCTGTCCAATGGCCGGCCTTTGATGACGTCATCAACAGTCTAAAACCTGTTTATTGCCGGTTTTTTATGACGTCATCAACAGTCTAGAACCTGTCTATTGCCGGTCTTTAATGACGTCATCAACAGTCTAGACCAGTGGTTCTCAACCTTTCTAGTGCCGTGACCCTTTAATACAGTTTCTCGTGTCGTGGCGAGCCCCCAGCCACACAATTATTTTCGTTGCTACTTCATAGCTGTAAGGATAAGTGTTTTCAGACCGCTGGTCTAGACCCTGCCCAATGCCGGTCTTTGATGACGTCATCAAGAGTCTAAACCCTGTCCAATGCCGGTCTTTGAAGGCGTCAGCAACTGTCTATACCCTGTCCAATGCCGGTCTTTGAAGGCGTCATCAACTGTCTAGACCCTGTCCAATGCCGGTCTTTGAAGGCGTCATCAACAGTCTAAACCCTGTCCAATGCCGGTCTTTGAAGGCGTCATCAACTGTCTAGACCCTGTCCAATGCCGGTCTTTGAAGGCGTCATCAACTGTCTAGACCCTGTCCAATGCCGGTCTTTGAAGGCGTCATCAACAGTCTAGACCCTGTTCAATGCCGGTCTTTGATGACGTCATCACACGTAGTTTTAGTTACTGTTGTCCCCCCCTCCAAACCCCCCCCTCCAACCCCCCCCCCCAACCATACGACTTTGAACTTCTGCTGAGTACATAGGTCGAATGCTAGTCAATAATGCTAGGAGATAATACTAGTCAATAATTATCGTAAATAATTATCTGAAATAACATTAGTAAATAATAAATAATGGAAAGAATTGCGCGCCACGTCTTGTAAGTCATCAATCGCCTTCATGACATTCTTTTGACCGGAAATGCCATCACACACACAAAAATCCTCCCGATGGGAGAGCCACCCCCACCCCCACCACCCCCACCACCACCACCACCACC
>CAXITT010000002.1:2943794-2957703 GCA_964033795.1 Lymnaea stagnalis | reverse complement strand
CCCCCCCACCCCCCCCCCCACCACCCCCACCACCACCACCACCACCACCACCACCACCACCTAACCGCCTAGGCTATTGGACATAGGCGGAGCCATCGCGACACTTTTGGAGAGCCCCTGCATCCGAAGTTGATAATTCCCCATTACATTACAAATTTTGGCCCCTTTAATATCTGAGACCCTTGCCGCCACCCTGCCGCCCCAGGGGTTCCATGGCCCACGCGATGGCTATGGCATTGATCGCTCTAGATATATGTGTGTGTAGACTTAAGACTTGTGCGTCCCCACCACCTTTGAGTCCTGCGTCCAGGACGGTGCCCCAACCCCCCTTTTAACACGGTCCTGGAGGTGTATACGGAACGGCAAAACTCTTTTAATAAAGAGCCCTGTTTCAGTCCTACTCAAAAAAAATTTGTGGCTGGGCACATTGTTCGGTTACATGGTTTTATTCAATATAAAATTCCGCTTTTCGGTAAAATGTTATTGACATTGTCAGAGTCAGAAAGTGTGGTTTTAATGTATTGCATAAGTATGTTTTGCCAGTGGTCTTTGCCAGCGGGTCCGTGTAGCCCAATAGCAAGTTAAAATATGGCGTTCACTATGAAATAACAGTATCAATAGTAATTGAGAAATAAGATACCGGTATTTAGAAATAACTAATCGATGTTTGCTATTACTTCCTGGATTTTTAACCAAGACTGGCTGACCAGGGCTGCCATACCTTGGGAAATTTGCCAAGATCTTGGGAATTCATTACCCTATGCAGGACAAAAAAACTCTTTTTTATATATAAAAAGATTCCCACGATGATTTCCCTTTTTTTTTTTTAAAAAAAAAACTTTTATATATTAATCATGATCTTGGGAAGTCTTGGGAAATATTTTGACCAAATCATGGGAATTTAACAAAAAAATTGAGTGGCAGCCCTGTGGCTGATCCCTGGAAGTATGGGAGGCTGTGGGTGAGTGCGGCAAGACCCAAAACATCAGTGTTGTTTGCAGTGTATCTTTTATGGTGGAAGTTGCGGGACATTATATGTTTAGAAATTGAGATTGGGGGCGGGAAATGTTTTGAAAGCAAGAGCGGTTGGGCGCTGCAAAAAGGTTGTAATAGAAATTTTAATGAAATAAATATATTTTTAATATCTAAAGCAGTTGACAACAATTACAACAGTGCATGTTTTGTATGTAACACGAGGTGCTGTCTGAACTATCTTTATCTACCTACTCCTCCCTTTTTTTCCCCAACTACCAAACCATAATACTAATAACAGAACTGTTGATTTTTAACATTTGTGTTGGTTGTTTAATGGTGCAATTGAAGAAAAATGGCACACATCAAATTCCCATTTTTTAAATATTCCTCTATAAATAAATATCTATTTATAATTGTCTGATGGGCCTCGTTCCTACATGCATACATGTACCGTTGCTAAGGATTGTTGTGAAATTATTAATAAACTAGTATAGGCCCGTCTAAATTGATTGTAAGCTTTTTTTTTTTTTTTTACTGTTTACGACAATTTTTGCATATTTTTACTATAGTGAATTACCAAAATTTAAATGCTTATAACTTGTATTAATGTTATGTACACAATAGTGGCCACTTGCCTACTTTATTATAATTATTATGGCATTTTCCAATTTTCCCATTACCAGTGCCAGTATTTACTATGACGTCTATGATCGTAGATACCTTAAATTATTTGACTATTAACTAAATTCAGCAGTTTCTATGCCGCGCTACCGTTATTTTAAAACGAGCAAAATTTATTTTTTTTTTAGAGGAAAGAAAAAGCAGAATGTATATAATGAATGTGAAAAATAGCGGTTGAGCAGTATTTGATTGCTCACGAAGTGCAGTATTTGATTACACAGAGACATAGATGATAATTATTATACATAGTAGGTCTACAAAATAAATGTGACCTGTCTCATAATCCTATTTCTATTCCAGCTAAATTTTATTGTGGTTAATTAAGTTATGCCAAACTGCAGCATAAAAAAAAAATATTTTAGAAAATATATTAAATGGGAATATTAACTAACATCGTTGACTTTTTTAGGTTTGTGCTCAAACAATTATTATAATTATATTATTTTAGGTTTAACGTAAAATGTCAACTTTCATTTTAATATTAATGAAAATTGTAACTGTTTTGTCTGTATTGTCATTGTAGCATAATGCTTTGCTGTAATTAAATTATAACTCATGGTCTACCTCAAGTGAAGTAATATGTATATTTCATATGTTTATTTAACATATATATTTATCCATTCCTCATACTTATAAAAGGGACTATACTATTTATTTTTAAGGGCTTTCTTCAAGGTACAGGACATTGTACTATATACTATATCAACTTATCTTATAAGCTGATTATCTGGGAGCTTTTTCCTTTTTGGAGACACTCAAATGCATTTTTTAAAAACTAAAGCTTTAGTTGTTAAATTGAGAGATTTGTGGCTAAAAATAACACAAACTTTTTACCAAAATGTGTCATGTTTGTTAAGTTGGACTCTTTTCTATCACGTTTTTGTTGCTTTGAAATCAAGCTTTGGTTCTTAAATAAACCATTTGTAACCAATGGCCATGACAGTATGGTATTCTATTTACAATCTATGACAGGATGGTATTCTTTTTATAACCTAATGACAGGATGGTATTCATTTATATTATTTTTGCATAATTATACATTTTGAACAGTCCTGGATTAACATTTTAAATTATTATGTAATGTGAATGCATTATTTATGCTTATAAGTGAAACGAATATTTAAGATCTACCGTTTTTAGCAGTATAGTTGAATATATCTCTTTGCCATGTTGGCCAGTGTTGTTGCTAAGTTGTTTTTGTTCTTTCATCATTAGAAATAACAACAGAAGGAGCTGGCCATAGGCCACATGTGAACTTGTGCTAATGAGCTACATTTTTAAAATGTATTTTTGACCATTATAAGTTATAAGACTTTAAATGTTTCATATTAATGTGATATTTATCTATCAGATAATTTGTCTCAGAGAGTACTGTTTTCATCAATGAATTGTATCCACATTACATATAGGTAATTTTTCTCCATGCTCCATAACCTACTCATTGCTAGGGCTAATTAAATCTATTTAAAAAAACATTTACTCCGCAAATTTGCCAAAAAAAAGTCCACTAAGATATATTTTATACTGATGCAAATTATCATATTGTCTTTTTAAAATGCTTGTTTTAAAACTTTCTTTTATACCTAGTTTTACAATGCTTAAAAAAAAAAGACATCTTAATGTTAGAGTCAATAAACCATTCACAGTCCTGAATATAATCCCAGAAATAGGTAGCATTCCAATAGTGGCTATTGAGGGATTTGACACATCAGCACTATAATGCAGTATCCTCAGATGTGGATACACCGATCAGTAAAATGAAATACACAGATCTCTGGATCAAAGTGGGTCAAAGAGGAAAGATTTTTTGGAGATATAAAGGTTATCTCTAGCGTTGGTGTATTTGGTGTGGTTTAAATTTGGGGATTAAAGCATAATGACCATGTCAACAATGAATGATCCCAAGATACTGGGGAAGCAAAGTTGTACACCAAAGTCAAACAGCACAGTTGGGATTATTTCAATGTGGGCTTTCTAAGCATTCATTTAGCAGTTACCGGTACCTTCTACCATCATGTACAAAATAGAGGCAGGGGTCTCCCTGACATCATAGACCATAATATGGTGTTAATCCTCCAAAAATTACTTTGGTTTCATTGACATTACATGCACTAGGACACAACATGTTTAGAATAAAAAGTGTGATTTAAACTCAAGTATAATGCTTGTACTTGTATGAAATCCATACAGTGACCTCCCCAGTAGAATGCTTGTATGAAATCCATGCAAAGACCCCTGTTTCAATTCACTTATTTGACTCAATAGTACCAGTAATTTATATGATGTTAACAAATGTTTTGATGAATTCAAATTACATTTTTTTTCATTATCATAATTATATTAGTGTTTCTTTTCTGAAATATTACAGGACCAGCTACTATCTGAACAATTATGCCATTGATGTTTGACTAACAACTTTGAGAACCACTGATCTAGTATACATCCATCACAGCATTTTCTTGTAGTGTTGTCCATGTCTAGTAGGACATGGAATTAAATTAATGTGTATATTGAACTTGAAACATTATGTCCAAGTAGGACATTCTATAAAATAACATGTATATTTAACTTGAAACAACATGATGTCTAGTAGGACATTCTATAAATTGTGTTGCAGGCATTGTGTACTGTGTCCAAACAGGACATAGAATGCCTTTTTTAAGACACATTTTTCTACCTCTTTAATTGGACCTCTGCTTTGTTTGTTGAGTCTGTTGTTTAGTGTTCAACTGTGTTACAATGTGCCCTAAGCACTGACCCTATTTCACATTGATTTCATTTTTTGATTTGCTGTGGAAAGTGTTAGTACTCTATTTTGGCTTGATTATGCTTGAGATATTTTAATAAGACTTAGTAAACACGAAAATGGTCCTTTGTTTTCTCATTGTTCTTTGCATCTGCTTCCCTGACATGGTTTAGTGATGGAGATCCTGGCACGCTAAATGTTCCAGCTCCACACAGGATACAACAATTATATAATCTTTAATGGGCACAAAATGTAAGAACTGACAAGTGTTAAAGATCTCTTGACAAAGGCACACAATCATTATTTGAGATTTTATTTTCAATATAAGTCCTTGCTCAGGAAATGAAACAGTGTTACAAAAAACATACAGCAACATTTCAGTGAGAGGCTAAAAAATAACAGTTCAAATTATTATTGTGATTATTTTATACAAATGTTTTTTTTCAAGTCTAAGTTTCACCAACTAATCTTGGTTGATGGCTATCAGATTCTCTAACCCACCATCATGTTCACTAATATTTTTTAACCCACCATCATGTTCAAGAATATACTCTAACTCACCATCATGTACTTTAATATACACCATAATATTCTCTAACCTACCTAAAATTCTATAATCAGTTATCAAACATTTATACAAGAAAAACATTAAAAATGTGATAGAAGAACACAACTAGATTGGATAGTTCAACATAACATCTTGTTTGGCCAACTCCAGCAACATAGGGTCATCAAAGAATTTGTTGATACTGACATCTTCACTGAGACCCTGAAAAATAATCAAGTCTTCATTTATTAATACGAACAGCAAACTATAAATAGAAATAGCATCAAATGGCATAGAAATATTGACCCCAATAATTATATATTTTTAGAAAGGTAAATGAATGGGATCAATAAGGCTATATTGCCCACCGTAAACATTTTTTTGTTCAGTGTCCTTCACCTTGGAGTGCTCAAGAAGAAAAAAATTGATAAAATGTCTTGCATTCAAATGCTCATTACATCATTCATTTTTGTAGATTTCATTAAAATATTTATGTCAATGTTGTAGCAAATTCATTTATCTTTCAGAAAATGTATAGTTTGCTAAGGTTTTGATTACAATTAAGCTTCTGAAAGCAATTTTTGTAATTTCAGGTCATTTATTACTGAACCTGGGACCACAGCTAAAACCAAGTACAACACACAAAATATCACGCAAAAAAGTTATTATGGACTAGTAAACATTTAAAAAGGAACTGTGGAACTGATTTGGGTTGTTTAACTATAAATTTTATTAGTTGTGATCTATAATCTGAAGCTTCTGTGACTAAATTTCAGTCAGTCCTTGCCCAACCTCCTGGCCTGGCTCGAAATCCAACAGTAGACCTACCTCTGTATCACTAGGACTAGTATCAGATTCACTAGAAAAAGAATACGAACTGAGATCGTCATGGGGAATTTTAAAATCATCACCAGTATCACTTTAATCCTCTCCTAAAAGCTTTCAAAAATATTTCTATTAGTTCTCGTATTGAAGGCCCAGCCTTGGCTTCATCCATTTTAGCTTTACACAAAAACAGAGATATAAAACTCAGATTAAAAAAGTACTTATTGTTAAGTTATCAACAAACAACTTGACCCGGATTATGGTTTAATTATTAATAAAAAGAAGAGGCTATAATTCCGGTTAAATATTGGATTGGAAGTCGCTATCTGGCTGTGTTTTTAATCGGCCGTCACAGTACAGAATGAGAATATCGGCCGATTTTTTCGTCCGGACACAGTTCGTCAGTTAACAAATAATACTTTTCACCATGATTATATTGATTTAAGAAAAAAACACTACAGCAATTTTAAGATGTTAAAAAATATTCAGCTGTGATTTCCTTTTCTGTGGAAGTGCTTCAATTCAATTGATAGTTTCAAACTATGTTGCAGGCAGCTATTGATGAATCATGTGCAGAGTACATTTAAACAGTCATTCTACTTCTGAGATTGGACAATACAATTCATATCTAACAGTGGGTCATGTAGCATACTCTCAATGTTTACAACCCATATGTAATGGTGGGTCATGTAACACACTCTCAATCTTGGCCATCCATATCAAATTTTGTGTCATGTAGCACATTGTCAATGTTTTCAATCCATTTCTAATGTTTGGGTCATGTGACATGTTCTCAATGTTTGGGTCATGTGACATGTTCTCAATGTTTGGGTCATGTGACATGTTCTCAATGTTTGGGGCATGTAACATGTTCTCAATGTTTGGGTCATGTAACACACTATGAATGTTGGCAATCCATATGTACTAGTGGTTCATGTAGCATACTCTCAACGTTTGGCAATCCAACATCACTACCACCTACCTACACAACATAACAAAGTAGAGTCCCAGCTGAGCACAAATTTTACATCTTGCAGTTTGAACAGTAAAAGAGGTTAAAAACAGATATATGTTTTTTTACTGACTGAATAATTCCTGAAGAGCCTTTCCTAGCACTCTATCAACAACAGACTTTCTAAGTGCTGTATCAAAAACAGACTTTCCAAGCGCTCTATCAAAAACAGACTTTCCAAGCGCTCTGTCAACAACAGACTTTCCAAGCACTGTCTCAACAACAGACTTTCCAAGCACTGTCTCAACAACAGACTTTCCAAGCACTGTATCAACAACAGACTTTCCAAGCACTGTATCAACAACAGACTTTCCAAGCACTGTATCAACTACAGACTTTCCAAGCACTCTCTCAACAACAGACTTTCCAAGCACTGTATTAACAACAGACTTTCCAAGCACTGTATTAACATTACAGGCGTGCAATACATGAGCCTAATAACTTTGATTGCATGGTAAAATCTATTAGTACCTTTCGCCTCCTTGTTTTGATCATGAACTCTCTGGCCAGATAGTTGGCAGGTTGAGCTTCCAGTGGTCGAATGTGAAGTGACTTATCCAGAGGATCACCAGGGACAATCTTTAAGCATTAAAAAAATAATCTTCAAATACATTTTAATAGGTTGTAAACCTGCAAAAATTGCAGTAGTAATTAAATGTCTGCCCTATTTTAAGGCATATTCAGTGCATATTTGATCGAACAAGCCACATGTTATAGATAACTGATTAAACAATCACAACCTCATCTTATTATTAAATGACTAAACAACCATCTTATGCACATACTGGGCTCACAATAAGTTAACAACCATCACATATACACATACTGGGTTGAAGTCATACAAATATTAGGTTCAAGTCACAGCACAACCAAAACTTGGTCTTATTTCTACCTGCCAGTGATGGAAGACAGACAAACAAAATGCCTGTCCTTGTGTGTGTGTTCTCAAGTCTGTCTCAAAGCCAAATGAATCTATGGCTGGCAGGAAAGCCTTGATGGTGTACAGAGGTGAGCCAGGAACAGGTGCATCCTGGGTCACATGACCTCTAAGATGAGGGAAAGCAAAACAAAGTATTTATAATTGATGGATGAATGCTAAAACAACAATTGATTTTGCTATTTGGATGAATGCTAAAATAATTTGCTATTTGTCCATTTAGAAAAAAAGGGTTAAAAAATAGATGAGCTAGCTAATTAAAATAATACCGTGATTACCTCCTCTTCGCTAAAACTGTATAAACAGCTGAGACACAATCTGCTGGGGCCATCACTTGCACAAACAAATAAGGTTCCATCATTCTTGGGGTGGCCTACATGGAAAATTCAGACATTTATGAAATACAAAGTATCCACTCAACATCTTAAATATTTGCTGTATTGAGCACCATCCTTAACCTGTTCAATTCAGTAATTGCATTATTTGAAACCTTAGCCAAAGGGGAAAAACTCAACCATTACCATAGACAGGTGGATAATTTTTTTAACAGTATATTTATAAGAAATATCGGCATTCACCATTGCTTGCTTCATGTTTTGTAAAACATTATTTCCAAATGAATTTGTTCTGTAAATCTTAAAAGTCAATTTATGATGACATTCTTGCTTACTGATGATCATGACAATCAAAACATCTGCTTTTAAAATAATGAATACGCCTCACCCAAGCAATAACAATTTTTTTTAAAACTGCAGTAATCTCCCTTGGTCTTGTTGCTCGCAAGATTTTCATTTCAATGGTGAGATTTACACTTTCTTTATAGCAATGTGTAAACAGAGTTTTGAGTGGCCAGATTCGCCCCCGATTACTGCGTTGAATCAGTACCGACCAGATTTAGACATTACAGGTTTGAATCAGTACTGATGAGATTTGGACATTACTGGGTTGAATCAGTACTGTTCGGATTTGGACATGGCTGGGTTGAATCAGTACTGATGAGATTTGGACATGACTGGGTTGAATCAGTACTGAGAGATTTGGACATGACTGGGTTGATTGTATTGGACATTACTGGGTTGATTGAATCAGTACCAATCAGATTTGGACACATGGGCGCCCACAAAAGACTTTCTGGGGGGGGCAAAAAAAATCGATTAAGTTTCCGGGGGGGGGGGATTTTTTTTAGTAATGTTTTAATATAGTTTTAATTTACTGTAGCATATTTGAATGGTGAACGAATTTTTTTTTTTTCTTTTCTTTAATTCATTTTTTGGTTAAAAAATTTTTATCCCCTCCATCCGGGGGGGGGGGGCAAGTGCCCCCCCCCTCCCCCCCCTGCTGGCGCCCGTGTTTGGACATTACAGGTTTAAATCAGTACTGATGAGGTTTGGACATTACTGGGTATCAGATTTGGATATTACAGGGTTGAATTAGTACCAACCGGATTAGGACATTTGGTTGAATAGGTTAAACAAGAATTGATCTATGTATTTTGTATTATAATACCTCACCATCAAGAAAGCAGAGTATGCAACTCGTCTCGCTGTTGGAATGATCTGTCCTCCACCTCTGTGGATTGGTTCTTGGGCTATTGTTGCATCTAAAATCTTAAATTTCACATTTCGAATGGCTGAAAGAGAAAGAGAACAAATTATAAGAGCAGCAAAGATATTCCTTCCTGTGAATCAAACTTCGCAAAGAAATTCCAAGATAGCTGCCGGGCGTCTAAATATGTTCAAAGGTAAACAATATGGAATTTGTTCAACAGGTGTTTTACCTCTTCAATTGTAATATTTCACCTAACATTCTTCATCATTACAACTTTAACCCTGTAACAGTCGTAACAGCCTTTAAACCCCTTTCTGTTGTGTCACACCCACAAGGAAACTCATCCTTAAAATCCCTCTCTACAAATGAGTTGACATTTCTGCTGTCTTAAAGGTAACTGTTTTTATCAGGGCTTTTTTTGCTAGCATTAATCGGGTGTGAAATTTGCTCAATATTTTTGACCGCCTTAATGTCTGAGGCTGGAGAGGGTCCCGATCTAGATTGCAAAATCAACACAGAATTTCTTCATTGGAATTATTTCAAATGGATTAAAATGAAAGCAATGATTTCAGAGATATTCCATGTGCAAATAATAAGAGTTATTAGCTTTAGAGTCAGATATTGACAATTTTAGCCCTAAGCTTAGTCATATTGTTACAGACAAAGTTGTTTAGGAAACGGTCGAAATCGAACAGAAAAGACAAAGATTGGATCCCAATGACCTACCATAAACAGATTCAAAGACACCAATGTTCGTATATGTTCTGTGGTATTCATTAATAATGGATTTAATAACTTCATTTCAAAAGAAAGTTTTGAACTCATTTTGTGTCTTCCCAATAATATTTTGAATGACAGAAATTTGAAAGTAGTAAATAAAAAAAATTCACCAATATTACAATTTTCAATATAAGTACCCATAAATTAACATTTTCTGAAAGAATATTGCTTCTAGTATCTCAAAAAAAAAAACAAATTATAGAGTATTACGTTGGATTGAATTCTGAAGTTGAGTAGTAAAATTTTACTCACTCTGTAAAGGTCAAAATCAACATACATAACATTAAAAAAAAATCTTTTCATACCATAAGATCCCTTGTCCAATGTACTTTCAGAAAATGTATACTTGTAAGGGTCGCTGAATTCATTTAGTCTGAGATTTTGTCATTTTTGACAAGCATATGACAATACTCCAGAAAAATACTCTTGGCAGTTACAGGGTTAAATTTAAATTTAAAAGATTAATACTTTTAAACTCAAACATTTATTTTAAATAAAAATTCCTTCGACAGTGGTCACATAGAAATGACTGAGAAATGCAGCCACTTTAATTTAAAGACCAAGCCAAATGCTGCAGTTCTTACGTTCATCACACAAAGGTCCCTCCCTTGTGGCCCACTGGAATCCTTGTACAATACTGTCTTTAACAGTGACCAGAAGATTTTTGTCAACCTGAGGAGAAAAGAGAATTAAAGTTGAAGGCCTGTGTTCAGCTGAATATCCATGTAGTATCTGAAACAGAGTCACTTAGTATCAGAAACAGACACACGGAGTATCAGTTAGTAGAGCCACATAGTTTCAGAGAGAAAGCAATGTGGTATCAGATAGTAGAGCCACGTAGTATCAGAAAATGAATCTCAGTGAAACTTACCTCTGAAGGAAGAGTATCATCAACAAGAATGTTAGGACCCGTAGCATCTGGTCCAAATGCCCAAATAGAACGTGCAGCCAACAGATCCCAGTCGTATTTGGTTTGAAAAAATTCTCCCAGCTTCTTTCTAGGCCATGTTATTTGAACCACTTCATTCTCTATATCTTCTGCCAGACCTTTTTCTAGGGGCTCGGCTATCATTGTTAGTTTGTTTCTGTAAAACATTTCATGCGGCAACTGTAGTTTCACTTAACAATTTAAATCACTCGTATATAAAAAATATTTTGTTCATAGATATCACGTGTTGTTATCAACGTCTGTGTAAGCTGAACAGTCTAATTGGTTGTTGTTATCAACGTCTGTGTAAGCTGAACAGTCTAATTGGTTGTTGTTATCAACGTCTGTGTAAGTTGAACAGTCTAATTGGTTGTTGTTATCAACGTCTGTGTAAGTTGAACAGTCTAATTGGTTGTTGTTAACAACGTCTGTGTAAGTTGAACAGTCTAATTGGTTGTTGTTAACAACGTCTGTGTAAGTTGAACAGTCTAATTGGTTGTTGTTAACAACGTCTGTGTAAGTTGAACAGTCTAATTGGTTGTTGTTATCAACGTCTGTGTAAGTTGAACAGTCTAATTGGTTGTTGTTAACAACGTCTGTGTAAGTTGAACAGTCTAATTGGTTGTTGTTAACAACGTCTGTGTAAGTTGAACAGTCTAATTGGTTGTTGTTAACAACGTCTGTGTAAGTTGAACAGTCTAATTGGTTGTTGTTAACAACGTCTGTGTAAGTTGAACAGTCTAATTGGTTGTTGTTAACAACGTCTGTGTAAGTTGAACAGTCTAATTGGTTGTTGTTAACAACGTCTGTGTAAGTTGAACAGTCTAATTGGTTGTTGTTAACAACGTCTGTGTAAGTTGAACAGTCTAATTGGTTGTTGTTAAGTTGCAGACACATTCAACTTGTCAGATTAACCAACAACAATAGTTGCAGTGTGTAAGTTGAACAGTCTAATTGGTTGTTGTTAACAACGTCTGTGTAAGTTGAACAGTCTAATTGGTTGTTGTTAACAACGTCTGTGTAAGTTGAACAGTCTAATTGGTTGTTGTTAACAACGTCTGTGTAAGTTGAACAGTCTAATTGGTTGTTGTTAACAACGTCTGTGTAAGTTGAACAGTCTAATTGGTTGTTGTTAACAACGTCTGTGTAAGTTGAACAGTCTAATTGGTTGTTGTTATCAACGTCAGTGTAAGTTGAACAGTCTAATTTGTTGTTGTTAACAACGTCTGTGTAAGTTGAACAGTCTAATATGTTGTTGTTAACAACGTCTGTGTAAGTTGAACAGTCTAATTGGTTGTTGTTATCAACGTCTGTGTAAGTTGAACAGTCTAATTGGTTGCAATACAATAGCGACTTAAATAATATGCTTACTTCTTGTTAGGAGTTTCAGCAAAACATTTCAGAGAAGAAGTCTCTACAACCGTTTCACAGAAGGCAACTACGGGATCAGCCACTTTGATATCTGTTACATGAGAACAGATAAGTCTTAAATTTTCAGTAATTATCAAAATGGTCCACAAATATAAACTCAGTAGAAGTCATTGACATTATTCATTTCTGACACCAAAATTGACCTTACAAGTTAAGATATCAGTATTATACAAATATAAACTACTTTCAAAATTAATGCTGACTTATTTTCAACTCTTAAAGTTGTCTTTGGATTATTTTCATAATTCTTGGCAGCGTCCACTACAGTAGTTACTCTATTTTGTTCATTGTTGGCAGTGTCAAAATCTACACAGCAAGAGCATTTTATAGGTTTTCCTGTTTAGCAAAAAGCTCATTAATGTGAACAAAATTTACAGCTGCTGCCAGACGCTGATGAGCCAGACCATCCAGTTGGTGAGCCAGACCATCCGTTGGTGAGCCAGACCATCCAGTTGGTGAGCCAGACCATCCGTTGGTGAGCCAGACCATCCAGTTGGTGAGCCAGACCATCCAGTTGGTGAGCCAGACCATCCAGTTGGTGAGCCAGACCATCCAGTTGGTGAGCCAGATCATCCAGTTGGTGAACCAGACCATCCGTTGGTGAGCCAGACCATCCAGTTGGTAAGCCTGACCATCTAGGTTGGTAAGCTTGACCATCCAGTTGGTGAGACCGACCATCCAGTTGGTGAGCCAGACCATCCGTTGGTGAGCCAGACCATCCGTTGGTAAGCCAGACCTCCCAGTTGGTGAGCCAGACCATCCAGTTGGTGAGCCAGACATCCCAGTTGGTAATAATAAATAATAATAAGAAAGTTCATTTCAAAAACACGCTTCATCCCCAAAGGCTCGAAGCGCGGTACAAAGTCAACAAAAAAAATATCTATAATTTACCACATTTAAAACAAACGCAACACTACAAAAACTAAGTACGAGCATACAATGCCAAAGTCTTTCTAGCCATTTCAACCATAAGCAACACAGCCAATATGCATGAACAGGAAAATAAGGTAGACAATCATCCCAGAAGGTGTTTGCGAAATAGATGTGTCTTTAAATCAGTTTTAACTCATTCCAGACAGTTGCGACTAAATGCGTCCTCGGGGGGTCCCTCCTGATGCGTCCAAATGCGTCCCGGCGCATAGCGACACACCTCTCTTATTTTTAGTTAAAAATAGAAATGAAATCTCGCACCCCTCGAGACTTCCGGCTATGGCGTGATTTCTGCGTGATTTTAATTTAGAAACCGGAAGTTTTTATCTTGTTTCACTTTAAAACTACGTGTGCTTTAGTACGGCGCGTCTATATGTACCATGTGTTCGTCCGAGGTGCCGAAAATCGATTTTTTTGGCCATTGTTCGTTATTTTTCCCCCGCTAATGTTATATTTATATTAAACCTTATTCATTTTTTGTTGCATTTGTTCTTAATTCATTAACATTAAATAATATTTAGCAACTTAAAAAAATATTTTAAAAATATAAATCAATTTCAAAACTGAGT
>CAXITT010000002.1:2872206-2943720 GCA_964033795.1 Lymnaea stagnalis | reverse complement strand
TGTCTGGTTGTTTCTGAGATCGACAGGAAGGGCGTTCCAAATTGTTGGACCAGCAAATGCGAAAGTGCGCTTTCCGTAAGTCTCAAGGCAAACACGTGGTGTCGAGAGTTTGCCACTATCGGATGAGCGGAGATCTCTAGTGGGTACGTAAGGCGTCAGCAGCTCTTTCAGACAGGACGGCACCAGGTCATGTAAGCAGCGGTAGCACAAAGTTGCGATTTTGTACTCTATGCGAGCACGCACCGGCAGCCAGTGCAACTCTCTCAGAAGTGTTTTTGCTTGGTCGAACTTGCGTTTGCGGAGAACAATGCGAGCCGCATTATTCTGTGCTATTTTAATTTGCCAGACCATCCAGTTGGTGAGCCAGATCATCCAGTTGGTGAACCAGACCATCCAGTTGGTGAGCCAGACCTCCCAGTTTTTCTCAAATTTCTACTCCTATGCTGGTCATTTAATGTCTTTATTCTTGTCCTCTCACACTCTGTTCAATGACCTCTGATTGTCTATTGAATGACATAGTCAAACACTCAATACTATCCAATCTGACAATTGGACTATTTGGGCTATTAAAAAACAATGTATCTCAACATTATCAATTTTTTTTTTTCCACTTAAAAAAACAACAACAAAAAACCAGCTGCTAAAAGTGAACGATTTGAAAGAGTAGTCGGATGAAACTTACCAATTTCTGAATACATCCTTCTGAGATCATGCATGACACAGTCCAGGTACAGTTCCCCAGTTCCTAGGACAACATGCTCACCTGACTCTTCTACCTGGAGAATAGAATAAAACTGTTCACTGCACAACTTCATATAACTTTATTGTACCTCGTGCCACATCATACTAACATACAATTTGTCACCACATCAAACGTGCCACTTGTAACAAACATTGAATAACAGAAAAGACACGCGGAAAAAACAGCAGATGATATATCAAATAAAATAATCAATATAGTCTAGTGGCCAAAAATTCTAACTTTGGTGTTTAGCAGAGGGTAACTTTTGTTGACTTTACGCAGACCATCGAGCATCTTGGGCAGCTCTGATGGATTGACAGGCTCCACTGCTATTTTAATGACAGATGCAGTATTGAATTTCAGTGGGCGAAATATGTAAACCTGTAAAATAAAACAAAGCCATCTTGAATGACATGGCAAGCACGTATTAACATTGTGCCCAACTTTCATTCCATGCACTTGTTCAGTGCTCAGTAATGTGTGTTAAGATGACTTCCTTATAAAAGGTAACTCTAAGCAGCACAGAAGTGCAACTAAGCAAACTTGTTATATGGTTCTTACCTCCTCGTGACCTGACACATCAACTATGGTGGATGTTTTTACAATGGGTTGATCAATTCCTTCAATAAGTATCCAGTTTCCACAAGAAACTCTGCTCACTTCAATTTTATATCTAAGGTTAATTTATGAGAGCATATTTTAGACAAGGAACATAACAGGATTAATTTAATCAAAGAACATAACAGAATTAATTTAAGACGGTACATATTAGTCAAAGAATATAACTGAATTTCCCCTCATGTTTGATCCATACAATTTTAAGTCTCCTTACTTTTACATTTATAGACCATGGCTTCCATATTCCCAAAATTGAAATGTGTAGTTCTATGACTACAGACCTGTTTACCCTCAAACTCTTAAAATCTTACAATATCATCACACAATCGTTGAATACATTATCTTAATAGTAAAAAAACACACAGTATATATAATAACCTCAAAATCGTACAATATATACGTCAAAGTCATAAGAGTAAACGGGTCTAGGACTAGGTGAATAACCTCTATGCCTATCCGACTGAGCTCTATGACTATTTGTTTGAACTGTGAGACTACATGTAAGTACTCTATGATGATGTGTGCAAGCCATATGACTGTTCTATGACAATACAATGGTAAGATCAGATGATTTTACCTGGCTTCAGCAATCCAAAGTCTCCCGACCTGACCAAGTCTTGAATCTTCCTCATCCTGCAGTGTGTAGTTTTCTCCCAAAATGCGAACCTCTTGATTGGCATATAGTGTTCCACTCATGACTCGACCAAAGACATGAAAACTTGTTCCATCTTCAGTTGGGTACAGCTTGGTGGTGTGGACCATGAGTGGGCCCTGAACAAGATAGCCAACAATTATAACACAGTGAACTTCGCTTACCATTGTATTTTTTTATCAATTAAAATATACAAAGAAAAAAAAGGATAAACACTTAAATAATCATAATTTTCCTAAAGTAACTCAGCCTCACACTGTAACATTTACCTCAGCCTCACACTGTAACATTTACCTCAGCCTCACACTGTAACATTTACCTCAGCCTCACACTGTAACATTTACCTCAGCCTCACACTGTAACATTTACCTCTCAGCCTCACACTGTAACATTTACCTCAGCCTCACACTGTAACATTTACCTCAGCCTCACACTGTAACATTTACCTCAGCCTCACACTGTAACATTTACCTCAGCCTCACACTGTAACATTTACCTCAGCCTCACACTGTAACATTTACCTGAGCCTCACACTGTAACATTTACCTGAGCCTCACACTGTAACATTTACCTGAGCCTCACACTGTAACATTTACCTCAGCCTCACACTGTAACATTTACCTCAGCCTCACACTGTAACATTTACCTCAGCCTCACACTGTAACATTTACCTCAGCCTCACACTGTAACATTTCCTCTGCCAAATCTGAGTCCATAGGTCCAGTGTAGATGTGCTCAATTTTTCTTTTTGCATTTTCTACTGGTGATGGGATATGTTCAACACACATGTCCACAAACCCTGCAAAAGTCACACACATTTAATGTACATCATTCTCAACAATGTCAAGAAATATAACCTGCCGTTTAATCCCAATCTAAACATTCTTAAATTTATCTTAGGTGTTTAACCAGAATATCCCAACAACAAAAATTAATTCAAATATGTAATTACCAAAATTATAATTAAAAATGGGGAGTTATTTTCTTCACACGGCTGCACTGTTGTTAACTGGAAGCTATTTGTGGATAAGCAACCATCTTTGTTCCAAATTTTCTTCTTTTTATTATTTGTATAATAGATTATTTACTATTGCCATAAATAAATTGAAAACTAGTTTACAACTATGTATTAGTTATAGTATGACAAAAATATTGTATATTTAAATGTCTTGCAATGTACAAATAACAAAGCTCTCAGCTAAAACTGAAGATTAAAAATCCAAAATTAAAATTACTCCTCAGGAACCTATCTAAAAAAATATTATTTGACTAATCTTATTTCAATCTATGCATCTCAAATTTCAGCTTAGCTCAATATTTTGTGTAATCTAAAGAGCAGCTCTACAAATTTAACAATTTCAACTGCAGTCTGGAAGGGGATCAGGGGATTTCAATCAACCCAATATTGACACAATGACTAACAATATTGACACTATAACTAACAATATTGACACTATGACTAACAATATTGACACAATGACTAACGATATTGACACTATGACTAACGATATTGACACTATGACTAACGATATTGACACTATGACTAACAATATTGACACTATGACTAACAATATTGACACAATGACTAACAATATTGATAGGGGTGTGCCGGACCCCGGTCCGGAATCCGGTTCCGCCGGATTTTGCACTATCCGGTGAAATCCGGTTCAGCCGGATTTACATGTATCCGGAACAACCGGATTCCGGAATCCGGAATATACCGGATTTCGGAATTTGCCAGATTTTGTGACTCACCGGATCATAATCTGAAATAAAAGTAATTCTCTTTCCCGAATTTCACACGATCACGATACATTAATCGATTGTTTCGAGCGTTGAGCTTGTTTAATGTTTAATATTCCGTACATACCAGAGGCTAGAGTCAGCACCGCTAATAGTGGCCAATAGTGTAGGGACTTTGATAAGAAAATTTAAACTTTTTGTAAAAATAAACCAATGGCATAGTTGAAAAGATGTAATTTTTTAAAGAATTATAACACCAAAATCATATTTTTAGCTGTTGTAGTTTTAAAGTTATGAATTTTTAAAGTACGACTTGGTTTGTCATTTTTTAACATGGACTGCATCTCCACATTCTGTGATCTCATTCCACCAATCCCGTCATGCGCAATGACTATATAGTTTATATAAGGCAACGCATTCCCTGCCTTATCACTAAAATACTGTTTAGACTTAGTTTAAACTTTCAACTTTGGCACATGAATAATTAATTAAAGCTTTCCCTGACCAATGGTTTAATAGTTTTTGCACACGGCAAACTCTTATGAATGAAACTCTGAGGTAGTACTACGATACAGTTATGCAAGTGGCTGTGAATGGTTGCCAATGACAACGTGTTGCACACGGTAAATTCTGATCATTTATAATATGGATTCTACCGGGTTGTTAAAGCTCAAATTAAAACATTCCAGTTTAAATGTCTTTAAATGCATTCTGAAACACAAGTTATCAATTATTTTGATGTAAATAGTGATAATAAATTAATATTTCCTAAGTATCGTCAACTTCCGCCATTAAAAAGGGGGGCGTGGCCAACCCCATGGCGAAATTAGGTTGAGCGAGCTGCATGACCTGCTGCGAACGCGTAGAAACATGGCGTCTCTCGTAAGACACTTATCCAAATGGAACGGAACTCAAATATATATCGAAAGTACTAATTTAATAATAAATAGACACACACATCGGAAAATTAAAAACTCGGATTTTTTGGCGCCGATTGCGAATTCCCATACACAAAAAGTAGTAGTCCACCTTGACTTACCGAAGTATCTACCAATAGTACCAAAATCCGGGAGAAACCGGAATCCGGATCCGGCGGATTTCGCATAAGAAAATCCGGATCCGGATCCGGTTGGAAAAAACGGATCCGGCACACCCCTAAATATTGACACAATGACTAACAATATTGACACAATGACTAACAATATTGACACTATGACTAACAATATTGACACGATGACTAACAATATTGACACTATGACTAACAATATTGACACAATGACTAACAACATTGACACTATGACTAACAATATTGACACTATGACTAACAATATTGACACAATGACCAACAACATTGACACTATGACTAACAACATTGACACTATGACTAACAATATTGACACAATGACTAACAATATTGACCCAATGACTAAAAATATTGACACTATGACTAACAATATTGACACTATGACTAACAATATTGACACTATGACTAACAATATTGACACAATGACTAACAATATTGACACAATGACTAACAACATTGACACTATGACTAACAATATTGACACTATGACTAACAATATTGACACAATGACTAACAACATTGACACTATGACTAACAATATTGACACAATGACTAACAATATTGACACTATGACTAACAATATTGACACTATGACTAACAATATTGACACAATGACTAACAATATTGACACAATGACTAACAATATTGACACAATGACTAACAATATTGACACAATGACTAACAATATTGACACTATGACTAACAATATTGACACTATGACTAACAATATTGACACAATGACTAACAATATTGACACAATGACTAACAATATTGACACTATGACTAACAATATTGACACTATGACTAACAATATTGACACTATGACTAACAATATTGACACTATGACTAACAATATTGACACAATGACTAACAATATTGACACAATGACTAACAATATTGACACTATGACCAACAATATTGACACTATGACCAACAATATTGACACAATGACTGTCGCCATAGTTCTTTAGGTCAAACCTGTAAATTCTCCAAAGAATCTTTTGCAGACAAGTCTCAACAGAGGCCTGATATTAAGCTTCTGTTCCTCTTTGGATAAATGTATTCCAAGCTCATCACACACTCGTGGAAGACTTTCATCAACGTCACCAACAATCTAGGGAGTCAAGGCACAGAGGATTTTAGGGTCAATGAATGCATGGGATCCACAACATGTCTTGAGTCTAATACAACAAAACAAACTCTGGATGGGATCGACAAGGTGTCTTGAGTATAACGTACACATTCATTTATTTGTCTAATTACTATACTTTACATCTTAAAAACAATTCAAAAGCCATTGTGTAAAAAATTTCTATTTTTTAATAAGTCAAGACAGGAGCGATTGGTTCATTTCTAAACAAACACCATATTACACAATCTTAGTAAGTAAAGAATTACCTGTGAAAATATTTTGTACAGAGGTTCAAGAATAAATTCAACAAAGCTCCTTGGAGAAGAAGATGTAGCTGGCTTTTTGGAGAATTTCCTCCTTCAGAATACATAATAAAGTATTGCATCATAATCCTATCGTGCTTAAAATGACCAATGTTCACTTTGTTTGAATTTCATCTAACCAACAGTTCAACATCTTGCCAAACAATGAATCAACTCTTGATTTATCATCCTCTCAATCCACCCGCACAGATCATTCCAAGGGAAAAAACATCTGTACGGGGTGTGCGTGCGTGGGGCCTAAGGGGGCCGGGGTGGGTGTGTGTGTTGTTTAAGATCTACATACTAATACACAAGCCTTTTTTTAGTAAATAAAGAACTATCAAGTTACCTCCATTGTTCAATCATTGTCTTTGAAGGGTCCACAAAACACAACAGAACATGAGAGAAACATTACTGGAAATGTTGACAGACAGATACATACAGTACAGAATATGCAATTTATTTACATTTGTACACAGGCTGCTAAGAGTTCAGTATTCCAGCATATCCCTATTGGCTTCTTTTGGACTTGTCCAACAGCTCTTTGGACAACTGAAGGTTAGCATTGCAACTGATTTTAGCTACAAGCAAGTTAAAAGAGTATCAACGTTCATGCTTGCCCTTGTTTCATTGCAGTTTTTCTTCACAATCTTTTAGCAATCTGCCAGTCTGGAACCATTTCTTTGACCGTGGCATTAAAATGATCGGAGTTGGCTAGAGAAATATTTCCTTCAATAAGAAAGGTGGTAAATAAAACTTCTGATCTGCTAACGGAATCGTCGATTCATTAGCAAAGACATTAGACATGGATGTCGTAGATTCACTGATTTTAGCTGCAGTTGTATGTTTTTTGTGTTAAAATATGTTTATTATGTCACACTTTATTTAACATTGTCACTTTTTAACCATTTGTTTATATATACCAGCAATGGTTCCAGTACTTATTTTTCATGTAAATAACCAGACTATTTTGATTTTGTTGAAATGAAGTACTGTAAACTCTGATAGACTATTAGTGGTCACGTGACAAGGCAAAGAACATATTCGTACGGTAGCCAGACATGTAGACACTTTGTTAAAATAAAGGAAGTGGCAGCATTGAAATGTACCACTTCCAGCCGTAGCTGATATTATTTTTTTTGGTCGCTTGCGGATTTTTATGATGGGTGAAAAATTATTATATTTGGAAAATCTGAATTTTAAGGGGTTTTTCGGAAGGTCGGAATGATGGATAAAAAATCTGTATAAGTGTTGGCAGGTCTGTATTCAATAAATGTTGTTCCAATATTATGAGGACATTTTTCTTTCTTCCCTACAGTTATTTCAGCCATGGTGCATTCATTTTTTAACTTTCTAAACTTAATTCACACTGTGCATTAAACTTTTAACTTGCTAGGCTTAAATCACACTGTGCATTAAACTTTTAACTTGCTAAGCTTAAATCACATGTAGCATTCAATTTTCAATGTGCTAAACTTAATTCAAACTAATACAATAAAATGTATGTCATGTAGACATTAAAACTTACGTCTTAGAGTTAAAGTATAGGTCCCCCCAAAGTCTTCTTGCAAATTCCTTTTCATTAATACCCTCTGAAAAAAGATAAAGAATATACACATGTCTCAATAGGAAGCTATGCTATTTAACAATTATTTGGACTGATCTATAATATATTATAAAGATATAATGATCAAGTATATAATGATCAAGTATATATTGAGTTTAACTTTAAATCCTGTCGTCGATTTCTTTTTTAAAATTTTAAGTTGAGCAATATTAAATTTTCAACCTTTATTTTGTTATATCCTTACCAAAAGTTTCTGCATAAATTTTTGCAAAAGATTTGAGTGTGAAACAAAATCTGTAGTAAGAGCTTGCAAAGCAAACATTTCCAAGAAGTGGAGACACCATTTGATTTGGGTCATCTTCAGCATACAAACTGAATGGGGAAAAAAGGGACATATAAATATCTTTAACAAAAATAATTTTTGCCCCTTTTAAAAAGAAATAAAGCTTCAAAAAAAAACTATGAACAAGACAACAATCTAATAATTGCATTGATGTCATCTTTATTAAATGTCATCTAGCAGGATAATTGATTTGATGTCATCTTTATTAAATGTCAACTAACCTGATAATTGCATTAATCTCATCTATTATTTGTCTCAGCTTGAAGTAAGCATCTGCTGGTGGTAACTTCAATTCTAGAATGAGTCTGTCAATTTTGTTGATACAAACGGTAACAGCTAACCTCTCTTGCATGGCGTGCTTAATGAGACGTTCTGTGTTCAACATCATCTGAAGGTGGGGATGTCATTATTGCAGAAATTAAAACTCTGACACACACAAAAGTGAACCAAAATGAGCTGATCAAATTAATAGTTTTAAAAACAGTCAACTAAACAGCCTCGTTAAGCCTTGTCTACAAATGACAGAACTAACAATAATCAAAAGTTTATAAGTGGATTTTGTTTTCATAATCAGTTCTAACAGTCGACAACACACAAATAGTTTAAGTCTTGACTCACTCCTTCAGCGGCATCAATGAAGATGACAACACCGTCACTGATCCTAAATGCAGCAGTTACTTCATCAGAAAAATTGACGTGACCTACACAAAAATGAGACATGTCAGAACACAATAACAATAGTTTATTTTAAATAAAGAAAACAGGATATGCTTGGGAACTAGGGTTGAAAGCTTCCAGTTCGTAAAACTGTTTAGAACTTTAGGGTGTCTGTAAAAACTGAGAAACTTTAGACAAAAATCTTTTGAAGGGAAACAACATAACAGGAAATTTATGTTAGTTGACTTTCAATGTGCATGAACTTTTATGATAAGTTATAAGCAAGTGAGATGAACACTGATGAGAAGGATATCAAATAAAATTATTGAAAAAACTCATGATCATATGACAAAATGGCATAAATACATAGTTGTATTAGTAGTACACATATTTGAATATTTGTTTACCTAAATTATGCCTGCCCATTAAAATTGTGGGGATTTAGGATTTTTGACCATAACTAAAAAATATATTTTTTAAAGTTGTTAATATATTCTTGTGTTCACCAAAATGATTAGCTGGGGATATTTAGAGCCAAAAATCATTACAAATAAGATGAAAATAATTGAAAGTAATAAAATTATAAATGTTATCACACTAGCTATACAAAGAATAAGTTTTAATCCCCCCCCCCTCATAGACGCTCAACTTAGAGCACCCCCTGACTGAAACATCAAAGAATATCTTGTTAGAAAAAAATAAATAAAAAAAAAAAAAAAAAATTAAAAAAAAAAAAATTAAAAATTTTACCCAAAAACCATACAAAAAAAAAATTTTAAACCCCCCCCCCCCCCTCATAGACGCTCAACTGAGAGCACCCTCTGACTGAAACATGAAAGAATATCTTGTTAGATAAAAATAAATAACAAGGCCGGGGTTCCACATTTAAGACTTGATGTATTCCACTAACCTGGAGTATCCATGATGTTCAAAAGGAAAGATTTGGCCTTTGTGTCAGGAAGCACAAGGGTCACAGGAGATGACTTGATGCTAACACCTCTCTGTGGGTTCAAGACAAAATGTCCAATTAGAGTTATTCTAATGAATTGACATGTCTGACCTATAGAGCAGAGTCATATTCTAATTAATTGATAGGTCTTATGTTTAGAGTAGAGCCATATTTTAATTAATTGACATGTCTTATGTTAAGAGGAGAGTTATTCTAAGCAACAGCCCAATAAGCAGTTTATGTAACAATTTCAGGAAATAGCCATAGCAATATGTGTATGTTTAATGGCCACCAGTAGTATTATGAGCCTGATGTGACATTATGATTAGGTTAAATATTAATAAAGCATAAATTACTTTTTTAAATTTTAGATAATCTCCTTGATTTAAAAAAATACTTTGTCATATACATTTTTTAAAACCTTTAACTTTTTGATAAAACTAAAGTCTGACTGACCTCTTGCTCTGTGAAAAGAGTGTCAGCATATCTCATCTGGAAATAAAAGTTATTTTAAGATTACTGGACAACATTTTTCAACAAAAATGTTCAGATTTTCTCCAAAAGTAAGGTTAAGATTACATATATGGTATTTTCCACCATGTTATATTTGTCTATGATGTGAACTGTTTGCCAGTATCTCTTTAAGTTGGACTTACATCTGAGTCATAATCTCCAACAATCTCTGGGTGAGTCTGTTCCATTAGGCAATCAACAAATGAAGTCTGAAATAGGAAAATAAATAAATAGGAATAATGATGATGCCTTAGAAATAGGATGGTGTATTTTGTATTATACACCACCCCCCTCCCCCAATTGTACATACTGATAAAAATGATAACAAATGATATGGATTAATAAGACACAAACAAATTGTGTCAATATAACAATATAAGTTACGGTTTAATAAAACGTAACCTACATTGTTATATTGACACAATTTTTTCATGTCTTATTAATCCATTTTAAAGCTTTATTGCAGTCCAACACTTTTTATAATTAGTTAACAAATGATAGTGGACTTACTTTGCCATGATGAAGATGACCACAAAGAGTAACATTTCTGACCAGGTTAGGACAGTCCATCAGGTCTGCCAAAAACCTAAGAGGAAAGATTTTTTATCATAATAAAGTTTTAATAACAAATAAATCAAGCTTGTAATGTAATAATCAAACACACAAGCCAACTCCACAATATAAAAGTGACTTTTATATTCTATTTAAATTAGACAACAAATACAGACTTTCCATTTCATGCAGGTAATCATGACTGTCAACATACGTCAAACTATCAGCACAAGTCAAACACAATACTGTGACGATCTGAGGCTGGACTTTGTAAAATTTCTTCCATCGTAAACCCGCCCTTGGAAACCCTTGTATAATAACTCCTTTCCCTCCCCTCAAGTTGCCCCGAAATCGCTCTGCACGAGTGAGTTCCCTTGTGATAGTGTATTCCTGCATCAGTTCGCTCACCTCCCGAACATGCTATTTGCGGTCAACCATCCCACCGAACAACCTTGAGGAAATAATACCATTCCCCCCCTTATTTTTGCCCTGTAGACAGCAAGGCGGAGTATCGTCCCTTGCTGGAAATGCATTGTCTAGACAGAAAACTCACGCCAAAGCCTGAAAAAGGATGGTCACCTCAGTCCGATTAACCTTGAGGGTTGAAGGTCAAACCCGCAACAGCGAAAGTGATTTTCATTGGATGGAAAAATGACCCCTCATTTGAATCACCCAATTGAACCATCAGCTAATCGTCATCGAACTCGAATAAATAGCCTGAACAAGCAAGATTCTGCCTTTTATGATCTGATCACCTGACGGTGAATGCTGGAAGGATCTGCACTCAGAACTTCGTCAGCATGATACATAACTGCATCCTAGGATATTAGCAAGTATATGACTTTAAGATCTGATCACTTGATTGTGGACGCTTGAAGTGACTAGACTTAGCACTTCACTGGCGTGATACTTAACTTCAACTGCTACCTAGAGTACTAGTAAGTACGCAACCATGATTTTGGTATTGCACTTGTATTGTTCATTCGCTATGTCGCAATTATTCGATCGTGGTTGATCCTATTCCAATAATGCCTATATTTACTTTATATTGATATTATGGATTATATTATTGTTTTTGCTGTGGGCTTCGACATGCCGCCATCCCATCATGGGGATGGTAGGTTGTTGTTCCAACTCGCCCATGTCTCTTTTAACGAGATGACAATACGGACACTATGTACCTGTAGATATAATGATTGTTATTGATACCATGTCCCATATTTCATTAATTAAAATGTTTGAGTGGTCTAACATTGTCGCGATGCAACATATGCTCCCGCCGACAATGACAAGACTTATAATCACATCCACCATTTGGATATATATGCACTAGCTATGTCACCTTCCATACATCGATCTGAATTCGTTGCTGTTGGAACGGGACTTATCAGCTTATGGATATTCGCCTGGATACTTATCCAATTTTGTATCATTTTGCCTTTAGCCTGGTTTCTACTACTGGACCGACTTACCTTGAGCTGGAACTAGGGGATTGATCTACATCCTACACCAAACTACCTGACAGCTAGGACTTCGAGATCCAGGGACTCTCACCACCACGATTTATCGCGGGAGAGTCATCTTCCCCTCGCAGACATCCCAAGGACTCTACGACCGGGAACTCCGACTTCGCTACGCTCAGAGCAGCACCGAAGGCCGGAACAGGGACACTGCTTCTTGAACAGAAGGACTCCCACACTGTGTGATCCACCGAGACCATCACAGAATCTATAAAGGCTAAGTTTACCAAGATCGAGCATAGAACTTGAGCAATATAGCAGTAGTAATGATGATACCGTCTGTATGTTAGGGACACTTGCTTTGTGTTAATATACCTTTCTAATTGGATGAAATCCGTTTGATGTATATACATTGAGCACCACGAGTGTTTCACGTAGGAAGTTGTAAATATTATTGTGTAATAAATATTTGTAGTTAATTTCACCTTTAACTAAGACTTCGTTTCAGTCTATACTATATGTATATAGATAGGTGTTATGTCCGTGTGGTTATTCGGCTTAAATAACATATCCCTAGACAGAGTGCCAAGAGGAGATCTCATACGAGAGACACTCCTCTCTAATAAGTCAGATCACCACAAATACTTACTCCATATTATAAGTTGTGGTAGGTAAGTCTTGTTCTACCATGCTGAACTTTTTCTTTTTAACTGGTGCAATTATTGGCTCTATTGAAAGAATAATTGGAAAAATAATATAACTATTTATTTCATTTTTAAAAAAATCAATAAATTTATTATTTTTTCCTCCACGTATATTTGAAATGAATTTTTTTTTTAAAAATGAAATCAAATTAAATTACTAAATATTTATCGTTATGTAAATATTCACTACATGATTTCTTTCCTGGCAACAATATTTACACACACACTTTTCCCCTAGCAATAACTCTTTCGTGAGTGAAATCGACTACGGTTTCCTGCACCTATGTATACTCAATCAACATAACCTACACAGTCTTATAATAATAATAAAGATTATTTGAAAAGCATGCTTCATCCCCAAAGGCTCGAAGCACGGTACATACCACATTGAAGTACCGTACAAAATGCAACATTACAAAAACTACACACGAGAATACCCATTCTAAGTATTTCATACCTTGCAACCATAAACAACACAGGCCAATATACATCTACAAGATAATAGCTAGATAGACAACATCACCCAAGCAGGGGTTTGCGAAATAGATTAGATAAGTCTTCAAATCAGTTTTGAAAGACTCCAGTGTCTGGATGTTTCTGAGAGCGACAGGAAGGGGTGTTCAAAATTGTTGGGCCAGCAAATGTGAAAGTGTACCCCTCGTAAGTGTAATTCTCAAGGCGAACACGTGGTATTGAGAGTTTGCCACTATCAGATGAGCAGAGTTGTCTACTGGGTCCATAAGGCATCAGTAGCGCTTTGAGATAGGATGGTGTAAGGTCATGCAAGCAGCAGTAGCACAGAGTTGCAATTTTGTACTCTATGCGAGCGCGGACCGGCAGCCAATGCAACTCGAAGAACAATACAAGCCGCATAATTCTGTGCTTTTTAATTTTATCCAGGAGCGTAGCTGGAAGACCCACCATAAGAGCATTGAAGTAGTCCATGCGTGATAGCATGAATGGAGACATCAGCCTCTTTGATGCATCTAACGTTAAGAAAGGTCTGATATGACTAATTCTGCACAGCTCTAGAAAAATCACCTTTGAAAGCATGTTAATGTGATTTTCCATAGTTAGTGTTCTGTCTAACTAGACACCCAGGTTTCGAACTGTTTGAGCAAACTCAATCGGTATACCTGAGTGAGTAAGGGTTTTTGTGCTATTTATATATTTTAGCTTTTGAGCGGTAGCAATGGAGATCAGCTCGGTCTTTTCATCGTTCAATTGAAGCTTGTTTATAGTCATCCAGTGCTTAACTGACTCCACTGTCTTCTGTGTCATACTAAGAAGCTGAGGGAACTGAGAGGGGATCACAGATATCTGAAGTTGGGTATCATCCGCGAACATGTGTTATAGATGTGTACTTGAAATATTTAACCACCTTGAATCAAAGCAGAAAGAGAAAACTAGCTACAGAGCACAGAATTTTTAAACCCGAGTGGACAAATAAATACTTATTTACAGTGTTCAAAGAGAAAATACTGTGCCTCGCATGTCGTGACACAGTTGATTTGCCACAGGAGTATAATCTTTGACGGCATTTTGAAACTAAACATCCTAATTTGACAAAATTGGACCAAAATAAAAAATCCATTAAAGCAGTGAATTTATCGAAAAATCTAACTGGAGAGCAGAAATTTTTCAAGAAAAAGAGCAGTGAAAATGAGACTGATATCATGATAATCTTTTGTATTTCAAGGGAAATTGCTACTGCTGTGGGTGGAAATCCTTTACTGAAGGCAAGTTGTTTGTAAAGAAGTCCATGCTGATTGCTACTTCTGTATTATGTCCAGAAGAAAAGAATTATAAAAAAAAAAAATATTTTATCGCGAATAACAGTTTTCCACCCTGTAATAAATTTGTTCGACCCGCATAAGTTTTTCATAAAGTTTTATGGCCCCCCTCACATTTTGAGTTGTGTAGGCCTGAGATAGGTAATTGCATCTGAGGCTCTGTACTCCATACGACATAAGTAATTGCACGCCATTGTTTTGAAATATTTGAGGCTATGTAGTTCAATGATGAATCCCAATCATTAGAATATGATTTATTAAGGCTTGTTTTTATTTTGGAATTGTATAGCATCTGCAATGCATCCCTCTAATTATTTTATTTTTTTTTAAACTAAACCGACAGATTTCTTTTATTTACCTGTTAGGGGCTGAGTGTCTTCCTCTTGAACAATGGTCTAAAGGAGAAAACTTTGTCTCTTAGTGAATGTCTTAATAATAAAAAGCAAACACAAAGCTAATATTGAAAAAATAACAAGATATCAAACATTTGGAGAAATGTGAAATGAAAGATAATACTAGATGATTTTAAAGAAAAAGTAAGTTAGAGAAATCATATATATTTAGGAGTGCCATGGATGAAAAATTCCATATCTTGCAAACAAATATTTTCTAAAAGAACGATAGAGACATTCTCACCTCAACATCAGGGCCATACACTTCCTCTGGGGTCGGATAATATTTCTTATCTTCATGGAGCACAACTTGCATATCAGCTTGATTGTCATTGTCATCTTGGTCCATGTCATCATCATCCTAAAAGACAAAACAATTTTTGCTTCATTCTAAGTAAAAGCACAATCATAATTGTACATCATTTATTATGAGCCGAAAGAATTTATCTAACTAGGACAACCTAATTCTATATTTAGGTTTTCATATTTCATTTTTTGATAAGCCAAAATTGTAATGCATTATATGAAATTTAAAGCACACAGTTTTAAAAAATTGATCAAACAATGCTTACATCTCTGTCGCCATATTCATCATCATCTTCCTGCTCCTCTTCTTCCTCCTCTTCACCATCATCACTGTCTAATTCAGGCCCAATGTAATTACCAAATTCATCATACAAATCAGCATCCATTCTTGGTGCCTATTTCAACTGAAACAATAAATTTTTCCAAACAGGGTTGAAGAGTTTGACTAATAAAACAGGTTTAAAAAGTAGTGCATTTAGTCACTTCTTTAACACAGGTTACATATTGTCATTTTAACTAACAAATGTTAAAATAGAAGTTCATTTATTTAATCACTTTGTGAAAAGAATAAGCTACTTAACAACGAACCAACCTCTTCATGTCTTTATTTTAATGCTTTTCAAATTCCACTGGACGATACATCTTTTTAGAAACACATTTTTATAATTCCCTATATAATTTTTATAAATTAATATTATATTATTGTAAATATCTGACAATATAATATAATTTTGACACATTACATTCAAGACATGTCATGTCCATACTGAATGTTAACAAATTACTAAACATTTATGTGGGCTACAAGAAAAGAAGATATTATACTATAAAAACAGGTCTAAATAAAGTATTTGTTTAAATAGTTTTGTAGTGTACAAAATGCCCTAGTGTGGTCAAGAAACACAAAATTAGTGTACAATTATAATAAATGTGTGCTTTGGAGTACATCTGCATGAGATTAGGGGTTGCACAGCTCCAGACAGTGAGATTCAAATTCAGATGCTCTTAATAAGAAGTGTTCATGCAGGCAATTATTACACATACGGATTATTGTGAATATGGTCAAGGAACTCCAGATGTTCCTGACAAAACTCTAAGATAATCTAGAATAAATTTTCCTGACACGCAAGTTAAACTCTAAAAAAAAAAACTAAAAAGCACTAGGCTAAAATGCAGTTAGTTGAGATAGCAGCAGGGCTGGCGATGTCTTCCACAGTATATAGGACTTGGAGGCTCCCCAGGTCAAATGCAATTTATACAGACCATGGTTCTGCATTCAAAAAATTTCGGTAATATCGGTAATTAGCTCTATTTATTTGATAAAAAGATTTTTCTCCCCATCTTTATTTTTGTATTGAAAGTGGTTGGGTAAGAGGCGGTTGCTCCAGAGAATGTTGCTCCAGAGAATGTTAGGTTGCGATGCCCTGTGAAATGGCGACATTGTCTGTGATAATGAATACGTACAATGAATGTCTTTTACATAATTTTAAGAATAATTGTATAACTAGCCCTTCCACCGGAACAACTGCATTTTTTCTTGGTTGACGCTCAAGATTACCGAACTTTAAAAAAAAAAAGACTATTTTTATTTCAAAGTGTCTATTTGTCCAGCGACCGGACAAATAAGTTCTCAAGATATTCGTCCGGCGACCAGGTCACACGATCGCCGTAACAAAGTTGGGCAAGATATGTGCCCATCAGCCTTGTGACGTGTCCGCTAATAGTCAATCCTAAAACTGTCATGGAGATGCATGGGGACGAGTAGGCAATTCATTTCAAGAAATAAGTGGGAGGGGGGGAGCAATGCATACTAGAAGGAAGAAATCCTGAGAGCGAGAGAGAAAGGATAAAAATAATAGTGAGGGTGATAAATAATTAAGACAGGGAGGTCGAAAGTTCACAAAGAAATAGACCCAAAATCTTAATATAGGCATAGGGCCAATATAGTGTGCTGTTAGGGTAGCCTACTTCTCACGCAATATTAATAGCCCTCAATAACACTTTTTTGACAGTAGGTCTATTGACAGTCAACTGGCACGTCTTGGTCTTATTTTCTTTGGTTCATATTTTAAATTTAGGCTGTAGTAGGTAGAACTTTATACCATAGATATTTAAACCAAGAAACAGAATTCTTTTTTTTTATTTAGCCGGCGACCTCGTCACATGACATGTCTGCCGGAATAATACTAGTCGTCCGGCGGTCACGTGACATGCCCGTAGGAAGAATTGTCATTGTCCGGTTGCCGGACATGTAGACGCTGCATTGTTATTTAACCCTCTTGGAACGTAAGGGCCGATCTATCAGCCCAGGGTTGACTAGCTAAAAAGACGTAAGTCCGAATCATCGGCCGATAAATCGAGCCTCACGATTGACTGGCTTCGCGTTGTACCAGCGAATCAAATATATTCTTACGCATTCCTGCACATCCCGGCATTGTAATGGTGGTGTTCGTTGATGGTGAACTAGATTTATTTGTGTGCAAGAATTTTTTTTTGTGAGTATAGCTATATCGTGAAATTCGAACATATCTGACAGTGACTCTGCTCAAACTGTGCTTAGTGATTTTGATATTCTAGCAGTGAATCTGACACTGAAACTGATGAAAACAACCAGGAAATTAATGAAGACTTTCACATTGAGGTTAATGCTAATGTTGTGAACCCTTGGTTTAGTATTACTAGTATTAGGGGTCCTCAACTGGACAGGGATGACCCCTGTGAATTTTTAGACAACATAGGTCCTATAAATAAGGCATAAGCTCCCCATTTGAGTACTTTATGCTATTTTTTACACTAAATATCACTCAAATGTTTATGAGAGAGATCAATAGATATGCAGACAACTTTCTCAGTAACATCCAGCTTAAGAGGAGGTCTCTAGGTCATAAATGGGGGCCTGTTACAGTGTGTCTGTAACAACTGAAAAATAGGGTGGGGGGATGGAAAAGGAGTAGAATTATGTGCCAGATGTATCTGAAGGGCCTCCATGGGCCCTGGTTTCCCAAAAACATAAGTGTTAGGACTTGTTCAGGCTTCATTCATCAAAAAATTCACACAATTGATACAAGTAAGTCATGTTTATTCTAGGTTTAACAAAAAAATTATATGCATAAATTATGCAAATCATGGTAGCTCATTTGCATAAATGTTGATATTTCAGTTTGATTCATAAAGATTGTATTAGTTCATTCAATTTCCTACAAGAATATATACAGTTTTAAATGTTACATATATTAAGGAAAAAGGTTATTTTTTATAAATTTGTTGGCAATGCGAGTGCCGAGCTCGTAAAAAGTGCTCCGTCTTTTTGGCACATACACCCCGAAAAGGCTCCATTCTAAGAGGGTTAATATTTGCATTTTCATAGTAATAGTGCAGTAACTGTATCGATCAGAATGATGGGACTGCGCCTATTAGGGTGAGACAACTCTTCTTGAGTCTTAGCAAACCCATGCCGCTGATTTAACTACACCTTTTGGTCTATTCACTTTCACCTTAACTTAAGTTTAAGCACATTGTTGGGATTTCCCAAAATTAAAATCAAAGTGATGTCACTGTGCTTAGGACTTAGGGCTTAGGGCTAGTAATAAGTAAACTATTGACTATTGATTGGCATTGGCAGAACCAATGCAGCTAGCTACATCTTACACAAAATAAACTCAAAACATCAACATTAAACGTGATTGGTTTACATACAATCACAAACAAACATTGCTTTAGTTACATTCATTTTCATCATGCAACATTGTCACTAGTCAGTCTCTAGTCATTGGGCAGGAGGAAATATCATTGATCAAAAATCATTGCCATCATTTGGACATGTCATTAGACTTTTACAAGTTAAGCGACTATTGACTAGTAGTTGTTTTTTAATAACTTTTTTTAGTTTTAGGCCTATTAATTATTAAGCATTTTTTGTGTCTATTATTTCAAATTTGTCTACCTACACTACCACCACAGTAGTAGTAGTGTTAGGCCTACTATGTGACATGTCATAAATATTTAAACTGAATTCACTTTTATTGTCTCTTTACTTTAGTGATTCTGGGGGTCCAGTACGGATTTAAAGTATGAGTGATATTTATAGTAATTAATGGCTTATAAAGGGAAAAAAAATACTCACAAGGGTGTTAATTCAAAGAAATGGACACTTCTCAAGAATAAATAAACGTAGTCGCAATAAATACGTTCCCGGTAACGGCGTTTAGCGTGTAGAATTTACTTTACTTTTTACTGCATTTGAGATTCGACGGCAGTAAATGTTTGGCCAGATTTACATATATAAATTAATTTGTAATTTACTGTAATTTACCCTCATTATTTAAATGATTTGTTTACTTTTAGGTAATTTAATGAACAATATAGATGTTTGTTGATTTAATACGCTATTTTTAAAAATATTATATTGAAACGGGTTATACATCAGAAAATGATGTTATAATTCATATTTGAATATAGAGCTCTTCTGTCAATTCATTTCCTACAAAATAATCGAAAACTTTGTGACTTGTGTAAATAACAAGGGGGTTCCATAACAAGGTAAATTAGCAAAATTTAACTTTATGACTGATTAATGCATTAAATTAAAGGATGATGTAGCGTGTAGAGGTAAATATGAAGAGTTAGCACCGCGTTTTTTTAAATTTGGTTGCCACGAACTTATGTCCTGAATGAATGTATGTATCCCTGCCCTAAAAGTAAAAGTAAACCTAAGCCTAAACTGAACCCTGGCCTGGCCTAATCCTAATCATGCCTAATGAGTACTAATGACTAAACTACTAAACTAAATCTATCTACTATCTAAGATCTAAATGATATGTGCACTAATGAGTCTAATGTACTAATGTCTAATCTATCCCTAAGCTTAAACTTTAGGCACCTAACCTGAACCCTAAACTTATCCCGGACCTGAGTTTTGACCCTATCGGAATCACATTAGCCGCTAAGACTTCGCTAAGAGTTTAAATTCTTCAGTTTAACTAAAAAAATAAGCTACCCACAAACAACATCCGAATCCGAATAGCATTTGATTTAGTCTAAAGCCTAAAGTTTAGTGGGACCAGGACACCATAGCCTTTAGACTCAACAATGCCATTCAGATGTCATTTGTCGTAGTTTATTTTAGTTAAACTGAAGAAGTAAGTTTACAAACATAGATTCAATTATCTTTCATTTGATACCTAATTTTGTCGGCTAATGTGAAGAGATAGCACCCTGACGTCATTTGTGCGTTTTGTCTCTGGTAGGGTCAAAACCCTGGTTCCGATAGTGTCAAAACCCAGGTTAGGGATAAGTTTAGGGTTCAGGTTAGGTTTAGTGATAAATTTAGGACATAAGTTCGCTTGTCGCTGCAAACGCGGTGCTATCTCTTCACATTTACCATTTTGTCTTACAACCCAACAATAATATTTTTTATATTTTTTTAATCCCAACCTCTCACTTCTGGGAACCGGGTCCAAATAGCCACTTCATAAAATTATTATAATAAAAAATAATTTACTAACCGGGACTAACCAGTATTGTCACTATTGTTGTAATAGTAATTAAGTGACCATTTAATTCCTTATTCAGCATTGGATTGTTTAATCCCTAAATTAGGGCTTTGGACTTATGACTTAGGGTTTATTAAATTAGTTTATTCAAATAGACTATCTCACTATTCACTAGTATCGCTGTATGTGGCAGTACTAAAACATAACATGTTCACTTCGCCATCATAAGTAATAGGCTAATTTATGAAATTAATAATAGTCTTTGTCTTTATTTTATTATAATATTGACATTTAGTATTTAGATATTAATTATAAATGGAATAGTAATGTTGTAAATTAAATAGTTTTCAAAAAGTAGTAATTAATTATTAATTTGATAGAATTAGAAGTATTATATTAAATTATAATTATAAGATTAAGATGACTTAGGTCTAGCTTAGAGTAGGCTATAACTATAACTATATGCATATGCTATATACTTAATAATTCATATAGAAATAGATAAAGATATATATAATATATTATACTATTACTTAAGTAGTCAAGTTAAAAATACATTGACATAATAAATTCAATTGATTATTAATAATACAGTAGAGCGTTGATTTATAAATTAATAACTTTTTTTTTTTAAAGTTAACATTAAGAAGTATTTATCCCTTGTTAATACTTAAAATAATTTAATGAAACATTACCGTCAGCCATCATTGATTTTTTGTGATATTTAGGACTACAAATTGCCAACCATTATAAAACAGACTCAAGTAATACTAATGTCTAATGGCTCGTGAACTGAAGTGCATGAAACGAAAAGAATTGGAATCATATTTACAAGATGTTGAAGTGTTTGAAAACCCAAAAATCAAGCTAGAGCAATATCCCACTACACCGCATATTGCTGGTAAGAAATTAAAACTAATAGCATTAATAAATGAAGTTTGAATTATAATTATATGGTAAACCATTTTATTAAGAATGTGTCTACAGAGTCACAAGGGTATATGTAAGTCAAGGATTTATTTGCACAATAAAAAATTAAAATCTGAAACTTAAAATGTTTCGCTCTCTTCAGCATGTATGTTGCATACAATGTCTTCAACCTATGATGATCTGGCTGATAAATGTGTGGCAGATTTGGGTGTAGGTTGTGGCATATTAAGTATTGGTGCAACGATGCTGGGAGCTGGGTATGTACACACATTAGTTCTTAATATTAACAGATGTTGAAAAAATATTATTGAATAACTATTTACGACTTTATATTAATAATACAGTAGAGCATCAATTTTCAAACTAATTTTATTTGTCTTGGAGTTTCATTTCAAGCCTAAACATATCTTGCTCTACTATTTCCTTTATAGCTTAAAATAAATTTGTAAACCATTACAGGTATGTCCTTGGAATAGATGTTGATGAAGATGCTTTAGAAACCTGCTACAATAATTTGTGTGAATTTGAAATGAACTCTGTGGATCTAATGGCCTCTGATGTTCGATGTTTGCTCGGACCTGATCCAAAATCAAGTCAACTATTTAAGAAATTTGATACCGTGGTGATGAATCCCCCATTTGGGACTAAGCACAATGAAGGTAAGTTACAATCAAAGCAAGGTGCATTCTACTTACAATTATATTTTTACCAGTTGAATAATTTTTTCCAAAAAAAGGTTTCTAATATGCAAAACACAATTCTATTCAAAACTGTAGATATGGTAGATATATATTTTACTTATTAATTCAATTTCATATATCAGTAATCTATTGTATGTTGGTGAATTCATATAATCCCATTTACCATTTCTTTGAGAAATCTACTTATTACTCTTATAATTTTTTAAGCATGAAATATTGTATATTTATATTTTTAAGGTTTTATGCATATCTGATGTACTTCACAGGTATAGATATTGCCTTCCTTCAAGCTGCACTTAACCTGTCAAATAATGCTGTCTATTCTCTTCATAAAACATCAACCAGAGAGGTAATATTAATTATATGGGTGAAGTTTAAGTATGCTTCACCCACCTTTAAAAAATGTATGGTAAATAATATGCTAACTCTGAACGTGACAATTAGATGCACTAATAATATCCTCTAATGACTTTGAATGTTTACTTCAGGAGATACTATGATAAATGCAGCAGTTGAAATGAAATTATTAAATTAATTGAATTGTCTGCATTACTATGTCAGCCTCTTATATTTATATTAAATTTTAATGTAAACAAAAATCGAGAAGGGAACAGAATTAATTAGAAAAAAGCAAAACAGAAATTTTAATTCAACTTTTATTTATCAAAAATAAAAAGGAATTATTTAAAATGAAAAATGTACAGCAATTTAAGAATAACAGCCTACTAATTATTCACTTTTATTTCAATTCCTCTTTATGCAACCATCCACACAGCATATTCTTAAGAAAGCCGCCAGTTGGGAAGTGGATGTAAGTGTCCTTGCAGAACTACGCTATGATTTAGCCAATACTTTCAAGTTTCACAAGAAAAAATCTGTTGATATTGAAGTTGACTTTATCAGATTATCCCATAGAAAAGCTGGAAAATGTTTGTGACAATTGTCACTGTTGTCAAATATCTTTCTTTCGAATGTTTGTTGCATAATTAATATATATTACTGCCTTACAACAAAAATAAATCTGAGCTTTACAGACAAAAAATTTGATGTGATAAATTTTTTTTGTTAATTATGTATGTAAATAATCACTTATTTGTTGAGTGGAAATTCTTCGCCTTCTGGCATACATGAGTATCAGATGTGAGCAAAATGTACAAGTAGTTAACAATATATGCACTTCACAACCAAATTATAATGTTCATGAACATGAGGACTACTTGGAAAGTCAAACAAAAATGTATTTATTTAAAGCTTTTTACAAAAGTACAAATCTAACCCATTATGAAACAGCTAAATAATTTCAGTTGGATTTTAAATGATGGTGTTAATTAATGTGCAAGTGTTTAAAAAGTAAAAACACCGAGTAAATTTGACCTTTTTGTCAGTTCAAGTTAGAATTAACTTTTGTTTAAAAGTAGTTGAAACTTAATAGAATTTATTTTTAAAGATTTGTGCCATTTCTCGCCTTTACATGATGTTCTTAGGTTCTACTGAATTCGTTGGACGAGTTTTAAAACAAAATTATCTTTGATTATTAAAGAACAATTATGTCACAGAAGCAATCTTTATGGTAAATATCATCTTGCTTCAGCAGACATCAGAAACTTGACATAAATATTTGGACAAACTGAAAACTGCCAAGGGACACACTTCAAATGCAGCTTAACATTCATGGTATGAGTAAAATGTATAAAACTCTTACTCTTATGGCAAAAATTATTTTAAAATGTTTTTAGCACAGTAACAGGCAAACAAAATGGCTACCGGGGTAATTACATAAATAAAGGCACAATAAAAGGGATACAAAATTATGATTGAAATTTTTCTATAAAAATGGAACTCAATTTTAATTTTTACACCTGTACATATTTTAATTACTGGAGCTCCACACCTAGAGCCAAACGTGTCTATTAGGTTACATTTTTATATCACAGAAATATCCTGCAGGTAGTTGCTGGTATCACCTTTTAGCAAGGCAGTTACAATATCTGTTAGTCCCAGTTCATTGGCCAGACGGTACTGCAGTTGAGCATCCTTGCAAAGGCTCAGTAACTTTCTAAGAGGCTGTATTGCTGCATTTGGCTTGACTGTCAACTGCTTATATCTAGAGATAATAGACATTTATTTTTTATTCATTTTTCAAATACTTTTCTAATAAAACGTTTTCTTTTTGTAAAAGATATATCTTTTTAATGTACCTATATTGAATTATTTTCATCATTTTTTTCATTCATTAGCAATACACCAGTTATTAAACAAATTTACTAAAATAACCTGAGTTAAAACGGGTTGGCGAACCTTTTTAGCCATTACCCCAAAATATGTTTACGTCAATTACATCGACATTACCCCTGGATTTCACAGGAAGAAATTTAAATAAAATAATTTAAGAAAATCCTCAGGGAAAAAAAGGATATCTTTGAAAAAATTTTCACTACAAACTGTAGAATTGATGTTTCATTTTGATACACAGAGACAACAAAATTGGTTGCTTTTTTATATCAGAGTAATTTCCGATACTGTCTTTGGGGTTCAATAATTTATTTCGATGCTTTTTTTTTAATGTTTATTACAGTGAAAAATCCTTATTAGTATTAGCAAAGTTAAGTTGTGCCTTTTGAGCAGCCTTTGCATCTCTTGACGTTCTGAGAATAGGCAGTAAAGTCATTTGAGGTGCTGCCTACACCTGGCGACACCCTCACAGACGAATGACATGCCCACGTTGGGATGACACCATCACAGCAGATGAAACCAAAAGGAAAATATTAAATTTGAGAAAGGTCCATCAAGTTGGTTTGATAACATAGAAGGGTGCCATCAGAGCAGGGTGCCATAAGAAAAGGGTGCCACCAGAACAGGTTGTGACATGAGTAGGGTATCACCAAAGCAGACAGACTCAATGGAGGTCCATAGAGAAGTCTTGAGGGGGTGACAACTTAAAATGATGGCACTTTGTTACACCAACTCTAGTGATGCCACAGAGAATACTAAAAAAAAAAATAGGCGACCAGGCCAAAATTGACCTATACAAGACCAGACGAGCTGATTAATGCTAGCTACAGACGAGCTGATTAATGCTAGCTACAGACGAGCTGATTAATGCTAGCTACAGACGAGCTGATTAATGCTAGCTACAGACGAGCTGATTAATGCTAGCTACAGACGAGCTGATTAATGCTAGCTACAGACGAGCTGATTAATGCTAGCTACAGACGAGCTGATTAATGCTAGCTACAGATGAGCTGATTAATGCTAGCTACAGACGAGCTGATTAATGCTAGCTACCGAGCCACTAGCAACCACAACATATTATTACACAAGCCAGATGCACTATTGCCAGAAAATAAACATTCTTAATAGGGACTTTGTTTTAAAATATAATTTTATATATGTTATTGGGGGTCATTAACCCAGTTATGAATCATTACATTTTTTAATTTGTACCGTAACAAAATAGTGCAAAAATAAAAGCTGTCAGTCTTTAATTAACATGAAGGAGTGATGTGCACATGTAACTTACCTCTTGACAACATCTTCAACAAGTGAAGGAGTGATGTGTACATGTAACTTACCTCTTGACAACATCTTCAACAAGTGAAGGAGTGATGTGTACATGTAACTTACCTCTTGACAACATCTTCAACAAGTGAAGGAGTGATGTGTACATGTAACTTACCTCTTGACAACATCTTCAACAAGTGAAGGAGTGATGTGTACATGTAACTTACCTCTTGACAACATCTTCAACAAGTGAAGGAGTGATGTGTACATGTAACTTACCTCTTGACAACATCTTCAACAAGTGAAGGAGTGATGTGTACATGTAACTTACCTCTTGACAACATCTTCAACAAGTGAAGGTGTGATGTGCACATGTAACTTACCTCTTGACAACATCTTCAACAAGTGAAGGTGTGATGTGTACATGTAACTTACCTCTTGACAACATCTTCAACAAGTGAAGGAGTGATGTGTACATGTAACTTACCTCTTGACAACATCTTCAACAAGTGAAGGAGTGATGTGTACATGTAACTTACCTCTTGACAACATCTTCAACAAGTGAAGGAGTGATGTGTACATGTAACTTACCTCTTGACAACATCTTCAACAAGTGAAGGTGTGATGCGTACATGTAACTTACCTCTTGACAACATCTTCAACAAGTGAAGGAGTGATGTGTACATGTAACTTACCTCTTGACAACATCTTCAACAAGTGAAGGTGTGATGCGTACATGTAACTTACCTCTTGACAACATCTTCAACAAGTGAAGGTGTGATGTGCACATGTAACTTACCTCTTGACAACATCTTCAACAAGTGAAGGTGTGATGTGTACATGTAACTTACCTCTTGACAACATCTTCAACAAGTGAAGGAGTGATGTGTACATGTAACTTACCTCTTGACAACATCTTCAACAAGTGAAGGAGTGATGTGTACATGTAACTTACCTCTTGACAACATCTTCAACAAGTGAAGGTGTGATGTGTACATGTAACTTACCTCTTGACAACATCTTCAACAAGTGAAGGTGTGATGTGTACATGTAACTTACCTCTTGACAACATCTTCAACAAGTGAAGGTGTGATGTGTACATGTAACTTACCTCTTGACAACATCTTCAACAAGTGAAGGTGTGATGTGTACATGTAACTTACCTCTTGACAACATCTTCAACAAGTGAAGGTGTGATGTGTACATGTAACTTACCTCTTGACAACATCTTCAACAAGTGAAGGTGTGATGTGTACATGTAACTTACCTCTTGACAACATCTTCAACAAGTGAAGGTGTGATGTGTACATGTAACTTACCTCTTGACAACATCTTCAACAAGTGAAGGTGTGATGTGTACATGTAACTTACCTCTTGACAACATCTTCAACAAGTGAAGGTGTGATGTGTACATGTAACTTACCTCTTGACAACATCTTCAACAAGTGAAGGTGTGATGTGTACATGTAACTTACCTCTTGACAACATCTTCAACAAGTGAAGGTGTGATGCGTACATGTAACTTACCTCTTGACAACATCTTCAACAAGTGAAGGTGTGATGTGCACATGTAACTTACCTCTTGACAACATCTTCAACAAGTGAAGGTGTGATGCGTACATGTAACTTACCTCTTGACAACATCTTCAACAAGTGAAGGTGTGATGCGTACATGTAACTTACCTCTTGACAACATCTTCAACAAGTGAAGGTGTGATGCGTACATGTAACTTCATCTCCTGTAAATATCGCATGTCTCCATTCACGACAACATTATTGAATGTGGCCTCTGACCAGTCTGTGCGTCTCTCATAGGCATCAGAAACAACCATTGCCTGTACATTAGAGAGTGTTCCATTATTTTTGTAGTGAGTGATCTATTAGTCATGTTTTAATATGTGTTCTATTATAGATGTTTTAATGAGTATTCTATTATTCATGTTTCAGAATGTTCTATTATCAATGATTTTGATAGAATTTCTTTTTACTAACTTTTCTGATGGCTAAAACCAACATCCCTATGCTTCTATTTAAAGCTATGTAGAACACTCAAAAAAAGTCAAGTTATCAAGGATCAATGTTTGAAAGTATATGTCATCAGTAAATGAATGTCATCAGTAAATGAATGTCATCAGTAAATGAATGTCACTAAGATCAAATATGAGCAACTTTGATGCAAGTATTTTGTTTACAACTCTGTACTTTAAAACAAACGCTACTACAAATTAATGATGCAATACATGGATACAGACCTCAATAAATCTGTTGTGAGTATTGACAAAATTAGTCAGTTGATCTCTGGTCAGCTCAATGACCTGAACGCCATTGGCCAGTAGTTGCAGTTGAAGAGACAGAAGTCTGGCCAACTTGACGCAGTGTTGGGCTTTTCTCACACTGTTGTCCTAGCACAAAGTAAAGTCAAGATAACATTTGTTATACAAACACAATTATGGAGTTTTTGAAACATTATCCCTGGTAATGCTTAATAAGTTGTTTTTAAATACCAGTGAGTTTACAATACTTACTTTGACATAACTTTCTGCTGCATCTTGAAAATATTGCAAACACTTTTTCAACAGCTCCTGAGTTTCTTTAGAATTTTCTACAAAGTAGAAGTAAAATATTTGATAATTAAAACGTTGATACCGGGTATATAACCCAGACCTGGTTACCCTTAAACTCTTAAAATCTTACAATATCATCACAAAATCGTTCAGTACATTATTTTAATAGTAAAAAACAAACATACATTATATATAATGTATACATCTTAAAATCGTACATTGTACGCCAAAATCGTGAGAGTAAACAGGTCTGATAACCCTTTCCTTCTAAAAGTGTACCCTTTCATCTCCCAAACTCCCACCACACTCTGCCTAAAATGCCCGGCAGTGATGACGTGGCAGGTGGATAGTCAAATATGACGCCTTTTAAGGCTGCCTATCAAAGAAACTCCATACATACATATACTAAAATTTATTGCTGCACTCACAATTGAAACTCTTTTTTCAAAGAGAAATCTGTATGTTTTTATTTTCTTTTGTTAAAAAGTTATGGACATTCAAAGTTTAGCAAGTTTTTCAAGCTCGTTCGATAAACTGCTCAGCTTACTAAATAGATCAAATAGATCTAACAGATCGATGTAGAATATATTAAAATTAATAAAGAAAGTAATTGGTATATTGATGTAGAATATATTAAAATTAATAAAGAAAGTAATGAGAATATTGATGTAGATGTAGAATATATTAAAATTAATAAAGAAAGTAATGGGTATAGTTTTATAGTTGATAGTTCAACATATATCTGAAGCAGACTATTAAAATCAATACTGTTACACACAATAATACTAGATGGCTATGTTGCCTGAATTTTTGAAAATACTTTGTTAGTCAACTTCAGATATTATAATTAAAAAGGTCATTCTCTTAATAAACTTGTTTTTAAATTGGTTTTGATTTCATTCATTTTTATATTTAATACATTTTTAAATAACAATGACATAGCTTGTTTTTAAATTTAAATTAAAAATCGCATTTTAAATGGAGTTATGCCCCTTTGCTTAGGCAGAAGAGAAAGTTTTCTTTAAAGTAGGTAAGGCAGGAGTCCATTAACTTTAATTTTTCTAGAGCATGTAATTTGATTTTAAAGCAATACTTGGATGCAGTCAAGGGTGGCTACTGCTTAGGATGCAACATGAAAGAGTTGATGAAGCCAGCATTATTGTTAAATGTAAATTAAAAAACTCATCAACTTTTTTAATTACAACTTGCCTAAGGGTTTATCTTTGAAGAGTTTCATTGACTTGTGACCACAAGCCTCTAACATCCCTGCAATATCTCGATACATTGTGAATTTAAGAGCTACCATGGTGTAAGATTCATTATCATCAGGCTGATAACGTTTCAAATAGTCAAGGATAGCAACTTTAAGTTTATCTTCCTGGAAAAATACATGTAGAAATTCTAAGAAAGAAATTTTAACAAAAGACAAGAATACACACTTGCAATTTCATTTTTCAACAACAAAAATTTTAATTTTTAAAATCTTATATCAATGTACCATACACATTTTAAAATCTAAGATCAGAGTTAAATAAAGATTTATTTAAGTTAAAGGTTATTTAGAAAAAGCATTACCCTATCCATTCCTTTACGGAGCAGCAGTTCAAATTGGTGGTTCTGTTGCAGTGCATGGAAGATGTACAACATTTCACTGTATCTCCCGACGCCAGTCAGCAACCGAATCTGTCAACATTTCTCAATACTGACTCTTAACTTGTAACAATCATTCCAATATATTATCTGAGTTTGTCAACACTGGTACTGACTCTCTACTTGCACTACTGATAAAATCATTTCAATATATCATCATCCTTTGCCATGAGAGCATGGGCGCCCGCAGGGGGGGGGGGGCATACATGAGAGTCATAGATTGAAAAAAAATAATTTAAAGAGCATTTAGTGCTTTCAATAAATTCTTGAGAAATGCTTACTCTTGAAAATGATGAGACGTGTACTCTATATTAAATATACAAAATACAATACATTCCTATTTTAAAGGTTATGAAGTATATAAAAATCTGTAAACATACAGACCATTAATCCATACTGAGCTCCTGCTGCAAGGCAATCACAGCAGACACGAGCAGCACGTAGGACATGAGAGATGCCCTCCATATTAGATGATATGGTGTAGCACTCATGGGACATAATAATGAGCTCTGTCTGTATGGTCAGCACTACCAAACATTGGAATAGTAGAAAAGAAACTTCTGTTAAGTACTAAAAGGTGAGAAGATGTATAATTATTGTAAAAACACTTTTCTAATAGTCTTTAAATTTTAAATGAAAGGCCTTTATTAAAAATTGAATTAATTATTTTAGCATAGTTTTTTTTTTTAAATACTTAGAAACTCATCTTTTACAAAATTTTTTAGACTAAATTCTAGTCACCTACCGGTTGATGACATTTCTTGCTGACCACTGGTCAAAAGTGAAGCAACAGACTGAAGGATACGACTGCCAAGAAGTGCGGCATTATCAGTTAGCATTAAAAACTGGCTAAAAATGTTCATGCCCTGAGCTGGATTGAAAGCATTGTCTTTTTGGTTGCTAGAGACAGCTCCCAAATCTGAAAGAACATTTTACACTAAAACTGTACCGCTACTTATACACTAGAACTGTACTTATAAATTAACACTGTACTTATTCAAAAAATTAATTAATTGAATTAAATTGGTTAATTAAAATTCATCGATCAAATGTAATATTTAATAATTATTGTATATTGCCTGGTGTTAGATGTTTAGTGTCTGATGTTAGATGTGTTGTAATTGATGTTAAATGCATAGTGTCTGGTGTTGCGTGTCTGATAGTAGATGTTATGTGTCTCGTGTTAGATGTTTTGTAGCCAATTTTACAGGTACCTGAGTCTAAGTCTCCTTTGACAAGTGATTTTAGAACATCAACGATTAAATCCGCTAGAAAACCTGTGATCTGAATCAATGAACAAAATCAAACGAATCAATCAATGGACAAAATAAAACGAATCAATCTTAGAAAAAATTGACACAGGGCAATGCTTTGGATTATGGAAATAAACTGTTCAATAACAAATAACATTTGCATTCTAAGTAATTATTATTATAGCTGAACCTAGACTGCATTCTTTAGACAAAGAGTTTGTGTCTCATTGATCTAATTGAAAGCTTTATCGCAGCAGTCCAACACTCTTGTCATCAGTTAATAGCAATGTTTAATGAAGGGGTTAGGTAGATACACAGACTTTAGGGGGTCAACTCATTGTCATTCAAATGAATGAAATATAAAACTAAAGCCAAGATTACCTCATCATTTGAAACATTACACCATTACTTGCAACATTACCTAATCTTCTACAACATTAACTCATCATCTACTACACTGCCCCATCATCTGGAACATTACCTCATCATCTACAACATTACTTCATTAATTTCAACATTACCTCATCTTCAACATCATGACCTCATCATCAACAATACCACATCCTCTACAACAATTACCCCATAATCTACCAAGTTACCTTATCTGCAACATTACCTCATCATTTACAACATTACCTCATCATCTATGTTACCTCATCTTTTATAACATTACCTCATCATCTACAACATTACCTCATCTTCTACAACATTACCTCATCATACACAACTTTACCTCATCTTCTACAACATTACCTCATCATATACAATATTACCTCATTTTCTACAACATTACTTCATCTTCTACAACATTACCTCATCATACACAATATTACCCCACCACCTGCAACCTTACCTCATCATCTGTGAGTCCACTTGTTGATAGAAAGTCCCGAGCTAGTGAAAATTTATTTGGGTTACCAACTTTGAGCAGAAGCCTGAGAGAATCGAACTCTGAATTTGTGACAATGTCCTTGAACTTCATGGCAAGCAGCTGAGGAAAGTTTTAAAAAATTATAACAAGCTGCCTGGCAACATCCTTTCAGTTGCAGTCTGCCTCACATCTCCCTCTTCGCAACATCACTTCAGTTTCAGACATTTTTGTGTGTATAGCAGACGTGACATCTTTATTTCACTTTTACATAAAAATTAGAATCTCACACTATAGACAGCCAACTTCTCTTTACTTATTCAGAAGATAAACACTTTAAAAACTTAAACCAAACTTACAGGTACATGACAAAACAAAACAAAGTTCTCTAAGAATTAGACAAATTTCCTATTCACCTCGGCTATTTTGTAGCATGTGATGATCCTCAGACACACTTGCGTTCCCTTAACACAGTGAGCGTAGAGTTTCTCCATCACGTTAATGACCTCGTTACCTTCGTTGAGCGTGCTGCTGTCTGCCTGGTAAGATGTTAGACTGTTGATGCTTCCAACTGTATCAAGGAAGTAGTTTTTCAATAATCATTTCAGTCTTGCTGAATTTAGAAACGACACATAGTAAAACCATTTCCACTTTCTGTCATTATGAATAATGAATATGCAAAGATATATAATACTAATTTCCTCAGTAATACACTTATTATGTGAATCCTTGCTTACTGCTGTATAATCTACTAATGTTGGATGACATGTATATATATGATCAATTGCTTACTGCTGTATGATCGATTGAGGTTGACTGACACACGTCTTGTACGTGCAGTAGATGACTTAGCAACAAGTCTCCTCATAGCCGGTTCCATATTTTCTATGTGGCTGTGTCCATTGGCAAGGGCAATGCAGGTCTGAAAGTTTTGAATAAAAATTCTTAAATTCAATCAAATTGTTTTCTTTGACAGTTACAGTGTTAGCAAAAGTTACACTTAAAAATATACACATAATATTTCTTTGGGGTCTTTTGCTGTCATCTGTCCGTCACAATGCGATGATGGCGTGGTCTTCGTAAGACAAAAATCCACAAGGTCTTGGATTATTCTTCTAGGACTATAAGCTTGTTCCCAACAGCAAAGCGCCTCTCTCCACGCCGCTGGATAACCCAATGGAACATCATGTGGAAGATACAGCTTGGCACCAGTGGCGTCGCAGGAGTTGTCGGAATTTTTCATTGTACCAATGTTATCAGCCTACGGGACTCCATCTCCGGGTTTGCATTCAGAGTTTCCTTCTCTTAGATGAGTTGTTTTCCAAGGTTAATGAGTCCCATCCAGCCGGGGTGCTGGTAATGTTTTTGCTTGATTGGGCTCTGGCTGGAATTGAACTCCAGACCACCAACTTGAGATTTGCTCAGTTTATACCACTCGGCCATCAAAGACCAAAACATAATATTACTGTTTGATTTTCCAATAAATTAATAAAATTGAGAGAATAAGTTGTGTCACAACCCAGAACAAATTGTGTCCAAGACCTCACCGAATAAAAATAAACTTAGGCAATGCTTCTCAAAGTGGTAGACCAGCATCAGTCCACAGACCAGTGTCACGATCAGATTATTTGGGGATGTTGTGTTAATGTCATGACTTGTATTTTGTTGGTGGAAGGTGAGCAACTGTATGTTTGTTCTCCTATTATCATGAGTTGAAATCAGCCACAACGGACCTGTCGGTGGGTGGAGTCTTGAAATCCAGACTAGGTGTGTACGTTTTTGTGAGCCTCATTTGAAATTTTAGACAAAGAGTTAGATCTACTTTCTTTGATATGGAGATAGTTCTGTTTTGTTGGAATAGATTATATTAGATTTGATAGAGATGTTACGCCACTGTTAGAGTTTTTGGAACATAGAGTATTTAAGTATCTAGGATTTCTTGCACCTATTTTGGACACGTGTGAATACATTTATAGTGAAAGAAACTGTTTATTTCCGAAACATTTTTTTTCTAGACAACTGGGAACCCAGTCATGTGTGAATTCAGGCCATAAAAAAAAGACTCAAGTTACCTTGAAATGCCTCATGTTCCATGGAGAGGTTGGGTTGATACTTGCTAAGTGGATATAAGGTATTTTACCTGAACAATGGCTAAATCCTGATGATAGTGACCAAAGACTGCCGCCACCTGGGCACAAGCACTGACCCGTCCATCATCCAGGTAGCTGCCCATCAGTGTGTCCAAAACTTCCAATTCCTAGTAACAGAAAAACAAGACATTACTGTTGTTCTATGTGGAAAGTGGTATTCCAAATGAGTCGATGAAATTTACGCTGCACTGAGAAATTTGTTTCAATATGATATAGTATTGGAAGCTGTAAACTATAAATAAATGCTAAAAAACTTTGATTTTATAAAAGACCTTCTGTTGGTCATCATCATTGTAAAGTGATAGATGAAAGACCTTCTGTTGGTCATCATCATTGTTGGTCTTCCTAATTGTTAGTTTTTGCAATTGTTGCTATTTGTTGGGTGAACTCATGACAAACACTATCAACATCAGAACAACAAAAGATGAAATGACACATTCTTATGAGACACATTGTTATGAGACATGTTATTATGAGACATGTTTCTATGAGACATGTTGTTATGAGACATGTTGTTATGAGACATGTTGTTATGAGACATGTTGTTATTGCTTGATGTGACCTGAACATTGAGATCTTCCTGTACGTCTGATCCACTATGTTGCAAACTTATCTTCTGTAGAAGATCTGTCTTTAAGTCCCCTCGTTGCGTTGCAGTTTCATCAACGAGATCAAATATTTCATCTAATGGCTCCTGTTCCTCTATCGACACCTGACCATCAAAACAGTATATATATATATATATGATACCGGGTATTGATATTATAAAACAACAGGACATTAATATATAAAAGAACGAGCCAATGTAGATGGGTTATGCTCTCACTTCAATAGCATGAAAAATAAAAAAATCCCCTAAGTGCAATAGTACTAACATAACATTAATACAAACATAATATTAGTGCAAATAGAATATTCGTGAAAACAGAACATTAAGACAAATAGAACATTAGTATAAAAAGAACATTAGTGCAAATAGAATATTAGTGAAAACAGAACATTAGTACAAACAAAAAATTAGCATAAAAAGAACATTAGCACAAACAGAACATTAGTGGCAGGGGGTCATCCATAAAAGACGTCCACACAAGAGGGGGGAGGGGGGGTTCAGCAAAAAGTGGACTAAAGTGGACAAGGGGGGGGGAGGGGGTATAGGACAAAGTGGATGTCCACATTGTAGTGTTTTTTTAGTGCAGCAGTTTTGCATAAATTTACTGCAAATTTACTGCCCAATCACAGTTACAGTAGCATGCCTTTTGATTTCTATTGTCCATTGGTGGCTGGAAGAATTTCCAAGAGAATATGTTTCTGCGGTAAATATTTCCCATCACAGGCGGCAATGAAAAAACATAAGGTCGTCCATTGCAATATTCCTGCTAGTGAACATAATATGGCAGACGCATCAAACGAAGAGACCGCCACTCAAACTGAATTAGCAATTAAAGACTCAAGAACAGATGTTATCATTATACGAAACATGTGTGAATGGCTGCAGTCCGAATTTTCCGTTGATTGAAGAATGGTGGATTATTTGTTTATTACATTTTTTAATACAGTGATTCAATAAAATGTTTTTGAACAGTTATTTCATTTAGAATTTTGCCTGCAAATAATTGAAATTTCTAAAAAAAATCTTTGTAAATACATACTCTTTATATTGTTGTACATTTTCCCAAAATATTCTTTAATTTAAGTTCGGTAAAATTTATGTTTTGGACGTCCACAATGGGGGGGGGGGGGGAAAAGTAAAAAGGGACAAAAGGGGGGGGGGGGGACAAAAAAAGAAAAAAGGCTATTAACAATATTTTTTTGTTCTTCTCTGCAAACAGAAACTTTTTTTGCAACCAAATACATTCTTCAACTGTTAAGGAATCTGCTGTATGATAATGTAAGCACTTAGATAAAATAGTTGGTCTCAACTCAATGTGTCAGGGCTTTAAGCCAATCAAATGCATTACAGAAGCTTCAATTAGTATCATGTTATTGTGTCGGGTTTTATTTAATGAAAAGATTCTATGATAAGATTCAATGATAAGATTCAAAGATAAGAGTCAATGATTAGATTTAGTGATAAGATTCAAAGATGAGATTCTATGATAAGATTCAAAGATGAGATTCTATGATAAGATTCAAAGATGAGATTCTATGATAAGATTCAATGATAAGATTTAAAAATAAGATTCAATTATAAGATTCAAAGATAAGATAAGATTCAAAGATAAGATTCAAAGACAAGATTACCTTAGCTGCTATTCTGTGTCTCCACATATTCCTAAACACAATATCTCTAATGGCAGCAACGTCAGCTTCGTTTTTGTTTTCAAGCAAGAACAGCCAATGCTGACATAGAATTGCCTTCTCAAGCTCCACTGATGTCCCTTGCAGCTCAGTCTGAAAACAGAGATTATCTTCATATGAATCATACATGAATGACTTATCAAGGATTACAGAGTTATTTTTCCTTAAATTAATACCAAGACAAGTTGAAATTAAATTATTGTTTTAAGATGTGGGTACAGCCCCAATAAAATTGTCAAGTAAGGCATGCACCAAAACTTTGCAGGGCTGAAACTTCTGCATACTCCAGCTGCCATGTGACCACCGAGGTGACAGCATTTATATTTTGGGCAGTCGTTGTTGGAAGTGGGTCTCTCTAGGGAAGTATAAGTATGCATAGCTGAGCAATCTTTTCGTTCATACTTTAGTGACCGCAGATGTTGACCGTGTTTGTAAAAATGTGGAAGAACAATTCTGGTCAAAATGAGAAGATGGCGCTGGAAAGGTACTTGGTCCAGACAAGGGGAAATTTGACAGACTTTTAAGTTAACGTATCCTTCTTCAGAGAATTGCGCATTCCTTTAAAAACTGGATCCTCTTAAACCATGGCCAGAGACACTTGGTGCCATTTTATCAAATCTCTCTTTGAATTGTTCTGACATCTTTTTTTCAAACACTGCCTCCCCAGCCCAATCACAGTCAATTAATTCCTTACGTATGCGCAAAAACGTTGCTCTGCTATGAATTTTTTTTTTGTCCCACAACAACTTCCTTAAACATCTTCCTTGACACCCCGGGGAACACGTGCCGACTGGAGCTATGCCCTGCTGACAAACGCACGCACCCATTCAAAATACAGGAGATTCTCCACTGTTCCTTTCAGTGAATACTGTAGTTAATAAATTAGACTATTTTGAAACTATTTAAAAAAAACAAAAACAGGTTTCCACTAATTTTTTTAATCACTTATGATACACAAGCTTACAGACAAACCTGAAAGAAATTTCCGCACGCTTCCGGCTTACATTCAGCATGGAGCATTAACATTGTGGATTTCATCCAGTACTGAGTTCTCACAAACTTGGCACTCCATAGACCACACGCTAAGAGGCTTTCTTTCTCTGCCTTCAGCTAAAATAAAGAAAAGTTTATAATATGTCCTCATTGTTTGCATTGAATAATCATGAACATCAGACAGACTGAACTTCAAGAGGGTGGCTCATTGGTCAATTGACAAATTGCTTAGTAATATTTTGACATTTTCTGGTCAATCATTTAAAAAATAATGTTTTCGACCATCAATGAAATTTTTTAAAATAAATAATATATGACATCCATATATTAAATTAGAAAAAAACAACTCCTGTAGTCCAACCCACTCCAATGATCAACATTTTATGACCTCGTCTCCATAGACATGAACTCACCACCACCACCCCCACCTCTCCTCTCTCAGTTTAAGCCTTCAAGAAAATGTGCATCTTTTAATAGCATTATGATAACGATAGAATATGGTTCTATGTGTTTTTATGTGTTCCTTGAGATACCTCAACACTCTATACACGCACATACAAATATCCTAGTCCACTTAATACATTAGATATGAATGACCCATACTAACCTGGCCGGCTGCCCCTCGTAATATGATTAATGGTAACCCTCAGCTAGCCTCACTGACCCCCACTAACTTGAATGACCATCACTAACCTGGATAATAGTGACCACACTAACCAAATACTAATAGAGACCCCTACTAACCTGACTGACCCCTAGTACCTGACCAATGGACTAATCTGACTAATAGAGATCCTAACTAACCTGACTGGTCCCCACTAACCTGGCTAATGGTGACCCCTTCTCTACTTATTCCCGCCATCTTTGCCAGTTGATGAGCTTCAGAATAGTTCCCACAGCTGATTAAATAATCGACAGCACTTTCACATTCCATGACAAATGTATCAGATGTTGTCCCGGAGGTAAGTAGGGCCCCTAGCTGAACACCTGGCACAGAGTTGGCATCAAGTACTGTCACAACTTTATGGAGGAGACCGAAATCCAGAACTGGGTAAAGTAAATTAGAGAACTTTTTAGAGCAAAATTGTAGAGTTAATTGTCTGGGATTTTAAATACAGTTGGTTTATATTTAAAAAATGAAGAAATGGCGTCACTTACATTAGATTCTAAGATTGAAATTTCACATGTACTGATGTCAACCAATGCTTATGTACTGCCGTCAACCAATGCTTATAATTAAATCAGAGAACATCTATTCCTATTGGTCTATAATTACCATCAAAGCTGAAGACGAGACACATGTTTTGCTTGTCTAGAAACTCCAAAAGATGTTTTGCCTGGTAGAGACTACCGACTGCCTTCAGTTCGTGTTTCAGGACTTGGTACGTGACTCTCTCATACCAGGCTCTGTCTCCGATGGTTGCGATCTCTGTGCTGGGTCTCTCTTTGGCACTTTTCATATCCAACTGAAACATATTGACATAGTGTTAGAAGCACAATGCTTTACTTAAATATTATTTGTTACTGTCAATGGCTTTGACAATCTTGATGTAACATTGGATGACATTTGACATACTGCAAAAATCTTGTAAAAGAAACTTGAAATGAAAAACTTACTGAGGCCATGGCTTCTTTGAACTGGTCTAGGTAAACCTTGCTTGTTGAATAGTTCCCTCCTTTCACAAACTCTGCCACAAAGTTCAGGAAGTGCAACAGTGGTGAGTACTATGGGAAATACAATTTCAACAAATCGTTAAAAACAATTGAGCTGATCCTAAAATTAAATGAGAGATCAGTGCAGAGGGGGATTCCACAGTGCCAACAATTATTAGCAGAATAGTCACTAGATATAAATGTATAACTGACGGTAGAATTGTAACTAGATATAAATGTATTACTGATTGTAGAATTGTAAATATACATAAATGTATTTCTGACTGAAGAATTGTAAATATATATAAATCTATTTCTGACTCTAGAATTGTAAATATATATAAATGTATTTCTGACTCTAGAATTGTAAATATATATAAATGTATTTCTGACTCTAGAATTGTAAATATATATAAATGTATTTCTAACAGTAGTATTGTAAATATTTATAAATGTATAACTGATTGCCGAATGTTAAATATATATAAATGTATTACTGTTGTAGAATTGTATGTAGATATAAATGTATTTCTGGTTGTAGAATAGTAAATATATATAAATGCATTACTGATTGTAGAATATTAAATATATATAAATGTATTACTGATTATAGAATATTAAATATATATAAATGCATCACCGATTATAGAATAGTAAATATACATAAATGCATTGCTGATTATAGAATAGTAAATATGTATATAAATGCATTACTGATTATAGAGTAGTAAATATATATAAATGCATTTCTGATTATAGAATAGTAAATATATATATAAATGCATTACTGATTATAGAATAGTAAATATATATAAATGCATTACTGATTATAGAATAGTAAATATAGATAAATGCATTGCTGATTATAGAATAGTAAATATGTATAATTGCATTACTGATTATAGAATAGTATAAGTGTATTACTGATTATAGAATAGTAAATACATTTAAGTGTATTACTGATTATAGAATAGTAAATATATATAAATGTATTACTGGTTGTAGAAGGGTAAATGCAGTAGCAAGAGAGTCCTCCTGGCCACAGCATAAAGTTGTTTCAATAAGGGCTTCCAGCTGGTCAGTTGTCCACTTGCTGACATACTGTCCATATTTAGTAAGGAATGACTGTTTAGCTTCAGAAGGAATCGATGCAAGCAGCCATCCACAGAGGCTAGCTATGGGAGGACAACCCTTAAAAAACAAAGTTAGGGTAAATAATCAGTACACATTTCATGAACCTCAAGCATGATAAATATTTACTTATTGTTGATATAATTATTTGGCTTAGAACAAAATATTTCAGTTGTTTTTATGGCTTGTTAACACCAAAATATAATATTATTATTGGTTGTTATCAACAAAATATAATATTATCATTGGTTGTTATCACCAAAATATAATATTATCATTGGTTGTTATCATCAAAATATAATATTATCATTGGTTGTTATCATCAAAATATAATATTATCATTGGTTGTTATCACCAAAATATAATATTATCATTGGTTGTTATCAACACAGTATAATATTATCATTGGTTGTTACCACTGCAGTATCATATTACCATATGAAAGGAACAAGAACCAAACTTACACAACATACAGCCAGCTCGGCAAATAGCGGGTTTTTTAATGAAATGGCAGCTGAGAGAAGACATCGCCATTGTGATGGCATGGATTGGCTGTGAAACAACATTCGGAACACATCGTCAGGTGCCGTAGACTCTTGCATTTCGCACTCTGTGGAGAAATGTTCCGACTGTTTGAGAACCAGAAAACCTTGTGATTATTTTACTGTCAAAACTATTGTCAACATTTTTCTTGTGATTATTTTAATGTCAAAACTATTGTCAACATTTTTCTTGTGATTATTTTACTGTCAAAACTATTGTCAACATTTTTCTTGTGATTATTTTACTGTCAAAACTATTGTCAACATTTTTCTTGTGATTATTTTACTGTCAAAACTATTGTCAACATTTTTCTTGTGATTATTTTACTGTCAAAACTATTGTCAACATTTTTCTTGTGATTATTTTACTGTCAAAACTATTGTCAACATTTTTCTTTTGATTATTTTAATGTCAAAACTATAGTCAACATTTTTCTTGTGATTATTTTACTGTCAAAACTATTGTCAACTTTTTTGTGTGATTATTTTACTCTCAAAACTATTGTCAACATTTTTCTTGTGATTATTTTACTGTCAAAACTATTGTCAACCTTTTTCATACTCATGGGTAAGACAAACATTACGACTGGTTAATCAAAATGTTTCATCAGTAGCTTTCAAACAAACAACTTTCAAGTTAAAATCTCATTGGATAAGCTTTCTACTAACACATTTAAATTTAACTATCATTGGATAAGCTTTCTACTCATAACTTTCAAGTTAAAACCTCATTGGATAAGCTTTCTACTCATAACTTTCAAGTTAAAACCTCATTGGATAAGCTTTCTACGCATAACTTTCAAGTTAAAATCTCATTGGATAATTTTCTACTCATGCAAAAATATAATAGTAGGTTTACTACTTGGTCTAAAAGAGTTATTTTTTCAGAACTTAAAACTTTTCATGTCAAGATATATTATAGTGAGATATTTCATGAGTCATTTGTTATTAGGAGGAGATTTCGTACATACCGGTATTAAAAAATTTAATAAGAGATATTTGATTTGAAATATTTGATCTGATATTTAATATAACTGGAGCGTTATTGAAAAACAATTTTGTGTATATTTTTGGTGAGCTTTTCATTCAATGTTCAAGAGTGGTGAGCGATGGATATATAGAACTACTAATGATATCCTATATAACAAACTACTAATGGCATACTATATAACAAACTACTAATGATATACTATGTAACAAACTAATAATGGTATACCATTCAGCTCTGACTGCTTAAGTCTTGATGAGAACGCTGAAATGCTACTACTGCCTCTCTTGACTTCCTCTTCATCACTACTGGTGCTTGCTGCAAGGAACAGAAACAGCTCTTATTTGTATTCAAACAGGCATTTTATATATGTTTATATGTATTTATATGTTTACATGTATTTATATTTTTATATGTATATGTGTGTATATTTGAATATAAATAGATATATGTTGACATGAGTATTTAATATATGAAGAGCTTCTTTTTTTTTCTAAACACGTATCAGCCATTTAAAAAAAAAAACAAGCATTTTTTGTAGAGTCAATCAGGTCCCGTCTGCCGCGGTGATGGTTGTTTACAACAGTGTTTCTTTCAGACATTTTTCCCATGAGGGGGGGGACGGGATTCTCAAATTTTCGGGAGGGGGGTCCATTTGCCAGTGGCCAGAGGCATAGCTAAGGTGTGGCAGATGGGGCATGTGTCACAGGACACCAGACTAGCCGGGAGGGGGCAAAATGGACTTTGATAGTATTTAATGGTTGAAAATAATCAGTTTCATATGCTATATGGTATACTTCTATGTAATTCTATGTGCTTCTATGTATTCTGTTTTATAAAGACACCATTATGAATACATCATACACTAGTAGCAGTCTATACATTACATTTTACAAGGGACTTTCCAGTATTTATAATACTATTCTATTAACATATTTCAATAACAACAAATTAAGCATGCGTCATTATATAATATATTTGAAAAAATTGATTTTAATAATGATATTTAGGTGTTTGTTATTTGATAAACAAACTGAAATATTTGCTACTGGGAATTTTATCCTAACAAAATGGATATATAGCATTTTTTTGGTTAGAAAATTGTTGGTTATGCAAAATTTTGTTGTTAAGTAATGGTTGGATATACAACATTTTGTTGTTAAGTAATGGTTGGATATACAACATTTTGTTGTTAAGTAATGGTTGGATATACAACATTTTGTTGTTAAGTAATGGTTGGATATACAACATTTTGTTGTTAAGTAATGGTTGGATATACAACATTTTGTTGTTAAGTAATGGTTGGATATACAACATTTTGTTGTTAAGTAATGGTTGGATATACAACATTTTGTTGTTAAGTAATGGTTGGATATACAACATTTTGAAAAAAATAATAAATACATAAACAAATAAATAAACACATTTTATTAGCCTACATTTTATAATTATCTGTATCATCTTGCATCATGTTGAATTTTATGTTACTTTGAAATTTATATTACGTTGAATTTTGTAGCCAACCTTGTTCCGTACGCGGTTAATTCCTGGCATAGTTATAGAATTGACTTGTTCAGAATTTATTTAGCATCGAATGTTATGAGCAAAGAATGCATGAGCGGGGAAAGGGAAGAAACTGAAGTTCGATTATAAAAGTTGTGTTATAAGTTTTGTTATAGTTTAAGTTAATATAAAAAAAGGTCAAAGCGTACATCTGTCTCTGGACCTTTGCACACCAACTTTGCTGTATAAATACGCCCTCTGACTTTGGAGGGATTTCTTTTCCTTAGGAATGTGATGGCTGCTGACAGCCCCAGTTGAGGCTGTTGAGAACCATTTGCTGTCTGCATTGTTGAGAACATAATGCAAGTGGTCTCTGAGGTTTGGACTTCTGAAAGCATGAAGAAGATTCTGCAACTGAAATAGAAAAATAGATAAAAAATGTCTTGAGAAAACTCTGAATGTCACTCAGATTTGATTGTGTTGTACTTGTCCCATTCTGTCTTGTGCATATCGCATTCTGTCTTGTGCATATCACATTCTGTAGTGTGCATATCACATTCTGTAGTGTACATATCACATTCTGTAGTGTACATATCACATTCTGTCTTGTACATATCACATTCTGTAGTGTACATATCACATTCTGTAGTGTACATATCACTTTCTGTAGTGTGCATATCACATTCTGTAGTGTACATATCACATTCTGTAGTGTACATATCACATTCTGTCTTGTACATATCACATTCTGTAGTGTACATATCACATTCTGTAGTGTACATATCACATTCTGTAGTGTACATATCACATTCTGTAGTGTACATATCACATTCTGTCTTGTACATATCACATTATGTAGTGTACATATCACATTCTGTAGTGTACATATCACATTATGTAGTGTACATATCACATTCTGTAGTGTGCATATCACATTCTGTATTGTGCATATCACATTCTGTAGTGTACATATCACATTCTATATTGTGCATATCACATTCTGTAGTGTACATATCACATTCTGTAGTGTACATATCACATTCTGTCTTGTACATATCACATTCTGTAGTGTGCATATCACATTCTGTAGTGTACATATCACATTCTGTAGTGTACATATCACATTCTGTAGTGTGCATATCACATTATGTAGTGTGGATATCACATTCTGTAGTGTACATATCACATTCTGTGTTGTACATATCACATTCTGTATTGTGCATATCACATTCTGTAGTGTACATATCACATTCTATATTGTGCATACGGGTGTGTTGAATAATTCCTCAGCCTTAAAGTTTTACTAGATATTTTAAGTGGTGTGTAGCATTGACCTGTGTTGGGTACTGGTGTAGCACTGACCTGATGTGTTGGGTACTGGTGTAGCACTGACCTGATGTGTTGGGTACTGGCGTAGTACTGACCTGATGTGTTGGGTATGGGTGTAGCACTGACCTAATGTGTTGGGTACTGGTGTAGCACTAACCTAATTGTAGCACTGACCTGATGTGTTGGGTACTGGTGTAGCACTGACCTGATGTGTTGGGTACTGGTGTAGCACTGACCTGATGTGTTGGGTATGGGTGTAGCACTGACCTGATGTGTTGGGTACTGGCGTAGCACTAACCTAATTGTAGCACTGACCTGATGTGTTGGGTACTGGTGTAGCACTGACCTGATATGTTTTGTACTGGTGTAGCACTGACCTAATTGTAGCACTGACCTGGTGTGTTGGGTACTGGTATAGCACTAACCTAATTGTAGCACTGACCTGATGTGTTGGGTACTGGTGTAGCTGAGAGTACCAAACAAACATGAACCAATTGTCTGACTCGGCACAAGCCTTGAGGAAACAAGTGGACAGCGGCAGAGACAGTTGCTCACACAGCAGGTTCACTAGCATCCATTTGTGACTGGCCTCAAAGCTGCACCTGAAAAGTGGCATCATGTTTTATTAAATTGCTTATTTTAACACGGGGCTTCCCACCTTTCCACGGCCGAGCGAAATATACAAGGATTTTGTTTGTATGTCATTGCTATCCTTCTCACTTGTTATAGTGAAACCAGACTGTTGAACAACATCGCTGTCATGAACAATGCCACAGTAGGCACAGATTTATTGGGAGCTTATACAATTAAATGCACTGACTCAAAGTGCAGTTTTACAGTATGAGACAAAAATGACTACTGAAATTTGGAAAATGTGCAGCAGTTTTTCAATGGTGCATAGCTTGGGCCGCAGTGCGGTCCCAGAAGTGAAAAAGAAGATATTGTTGTAAATGAGTAAGAAAACCTATTAGTAGTTAAGCATTATTTTCGCCTCTAGCCTCTATGTAAGCGGTCATGAAGAGAGGCCAAGTTTGAAAACGGTGGCACAGCACTTGTGAGGTATATTTAAAAAGACGGCATCCAGTAACAAAGTTATGCTCTCTAGTTTCCTCCTCCTGGCAAACCATTTCCACACAAAAACACAACTTCCTTTTCACTACTGGGAACACTCAGTGGTTTGAAATACGGACTTTTGACAAGCGTAGGTAGGTACAAATTCAAGAAGCGTGATATCAGTACTGTCTACTTTGTACTGTGCACTTAGGAGTGCACTGTGTTTTAGAGTTTCATTTGGTGCACACAAAAATGGGTGCATGTTTTTATGGTTTACTTGCTACTTTGCCGGAGAATTAATGTTAGAGCAGTTGAATTTTTTTTTAATTAATTTGTAATTTTTGGGTGGAATTTTGTTTCTTGTGAGCTGTAATTTTGTTGTATTGGAATAATTTAAAACAATTTCTTGTAAAAAAAATATTTCTATTATGTAGAGCCTATAGCTTCCTGTCTACAATAATGACTTCAGTAGCACAGCCCCACCTACCTGTCGATAACTTCATGCTTGATTTCATCTTCAATGGAGGCTTCCAAGGACTTGATCAGTTTGTTACCATGATGTCGACAACTCCTGACACATGCCAAAAGGTCTGAAACTGTCATAAAAATAATGACATTGTAACCAAATTATGTCATTGTAAGCTAATTATGACATTCTCAACCTAGGGGTTCTTAGCTTGGGGTGCTCACATACCCTGGAAGGTGCGCAAATCAGTTCCAGAGGGTGCAGGAAACAGTGCCAGAGGGTGGAGGAAACAGTGTCAGAGGGTGCAGGAAACAGTGCCAGGGAGTGGAGGAAACAGTGTCAGAGGGTGCAAGAAACAGTGCCAGGGAGTGGAGGAAACAGTGTCAGAGAGTAGAGGAAACAGTGTCAGAGGGTGGAGGAAACAGTGTAAGAGGGTGCAGGAAACAGTGAAAGAGGGTGCAGGAAACCGTGTAAGAGGGTACAGGAAACCGTGTAAGAGGGTGCAGGAAACAGTGAAAGAGGGTGCAGGAAACCGTGTAAGAGGGTGCAGAAAGACCCAAAACTATCTGAAGCCCAAAAATGCCTAAACTTTATTTAACAACTTTTTATTGTGGGGAGGGTGCTGAGGAGTGCAGGAAATGTTTAAAAATTGAGAGGGGGTGTGGCGATTCAAAAATGTTAAGCACCCCACATCATATTCTACCAAATGATGACATTCTAACCAAAAATGACATTGTAACACTGTAGCCCTATGACATTGTAACAATATAACACACTAACTCTATAATGACAGTGTATCCAAATAATGACACTAACTCTATAATGACAGTGTATCCCAATAATGACAATGGTTAAATGTTTTCTCCGACCCCTCCTTGTTACAACCGACTTATGTTCACATTCCTCTTGCTCTGTTCTCTGTCACTTCATTGCAGCAAAGTGGTTTTTCATAAATGTTTATGTTGTTTTTCCTGTTGCTTGTTTGCTGAAGATATGTTCTTTGGTTTTTTTTTTGCATCCCTTTTCCAGGTTTTTTCAAACATTTTTTCACTTATTTCCTTAGTTTACAGTGTGTGTTGATCCACAAATTTGACTATTTTAATAACTAATTTTTGTCAAAATTTGTGCTTTACTTCATTTTTTTTTTGAACTCGTTAATTTTGTACTCCGCCATCATGTTAAAAGACAAAAGTTTAACACACTAAAGTAAGCCATGCTGTAATAGGCCTAATAAATAGGCATAGTGATAAAGTAAGTCATCGTTAGTGATTTTAAATATATTCAATTATTGAATAGAAATTAAAGAACACTCACTGATCCTGCAGTTTCTTGCTAAGAATGACACATACGGATTTTTAATTTTGGTATACAACTCAATGTAATTACTACCTAAGAACTCCCCCAATAGCAATATGGCGTAGAAACTGGTTGAACTTTAGTCAAATTCTATGTTTAGATGGCCCGCTGTTACTAAACTTTGGTGCAAAGTTCATTTTAAACGAACCAATAGGATCTAAGCTTCCTTTTGACCAACACTGAATTTATTTTGCCACCATTTTTCAAAGTGTGTCTTGTGCAAAAAAGTTTTCTAAATCTATTGAAAACTGTACAACATCATGTATGGCCCTACAATTTGGAAAATGTAAAAAAAACTACCATACAAAGTACAGGTAAACCATATGGGTAAACTATACAGTTAAACCGTATAGGTAAATCATACAGGTTGGCATGCATGAAGACATTTCAACCAAACTTTCCAATATCTACAACACAACTTGCCAATATCTACAACACAACTTACCAATATCTACAACACAACTTACCAATATCTGCAACACAACTTACCAATATCTTCAACACAACTTACCAATATCTACAACACAACTTACCAATATCTATAACACAACTTATCAATATCTACAACCCAACTTAACAATATCTACAACACAACTTGCCAATATCTTCAACACAACTTACCAATATCTACAACACAACTTACCAATATCTACAACACAACTTACCAATATCTACAACACAACTTACCAATATCTACAACACAACTTGCTAATATCTAAAACACAACTTGCCAATATCTACAACACAACATACCAATATCTACAACACAACTTGCCAATATCTACAACACAACTTACCAATATCTACAACACAACTTGCCAATATCTACAACACAACTTGCCAATATCTACAACACAACTTGCCAATATCTACAACACAACTTGCCAATATCTACAACACAACTTGCCAATATCTACAACACAACTTACCAATATCTTCAACACAACTTGCCAATATCTACAACCCAACTTGCCAATATCTACAACACAACTTGCCAATATCTACAACACAACTTGCCAATATCTACAACACAACTTACCAATATCTTCAACACAACTTGCCAATATCTGCAACCCAACTTGCCAATATCTACAACACAACTTGCCAATATCTACAACACAACTTACCAATATCTACAGCACAAGCCTTAAGCTGCTCCTGTCGGGCCTCGGCTGATCCACTGACATTTCTATGTTTGTGAGCCAAAAGAAGGCGGCCAGCGTTGAGCATTGTCCGAACATGGGCGCTGTCCTGACCCAGCAGTTCCACAAATATAACACAGGCGCTGCTGATGGAAGGTGTGTTGAAATTCTGGCACGCCATCCACAGTGCAGCGCCACATGCCTGGTGGATGCTGGACAAACAGAAGAAATCGATAGGACCAGGATAACGTCTTGATGACAGAGGACAATTTCATTTGGCTTGTTATGTCAAGATAGGGTTGTCTAGTGAAGGTTAGGGTTGTGAAGGTTATGGTTGTGAAGGTTAGGGTTGTGAAGGTTAGGGTTGTGAAGGTTAGGGTTGTGAAGGTTAGGGTTGTGAAGGTCATGGTTGTGAAGGTTAGGGTTGTGAAGGTTAGGGTTGTGAAGGTTATGGTTGTGAAGGTTATGGTTGTGAAGGTTAGGGTTGTGAAGGTTATGGTTGTGAAGGTTAGGGTTGTGAAGGTTATGGTTGTGAAGGTTAGGGTTGTGAAGGTTAGGGTTGTGAAGGTTAGGGTTGTGAAGGTTAGGGTTGTGAAGGTTAGGGTTGTGAAGGTTAGGGTTGTGAAGGTTATGGTTGTGAAGGTTATGGTTGTGAAGGTTATGGTTGTGAAGGTTAGGGTTGTGAAGGTTATGGTTGTGAAGGTTAGGGTTGTGAAGGTTATGGTTGTGAAGGTTAGGGTTGTGAAGGTTATGGTTGTGAAGGTTATGGTTGTGAAGGTTAGGGTTGTGAAGGTTATGGTTGTGAAGGTTATGGTTGTGAAGGTTAGGGTTGTGAAGGTTAGGGTTGTGAAGGTTATGGTTGTGAAGGTTAGGGTTGTCTAGTGAAGGTTAGGGTTGTGAAGGTTAGGGTTGTGAAGGTTATGGTTGTGAAGGTTATGGTTGTGAAGGTTAGGGTTGTGAAGGTTAGGGTTGTGAAGGTTATGGTTGTGAAGGTTAGGGTTGTGAAGGTTAGGGTTGTGAAGGTTAGGGTTGTGAAGGTTATGGTTGTGAAGGTTATGGTTGTGAAGGTTATGGTTGTGAAGGTTAGGGTTGTGAAGGTTAGGGTTGTGAAGGTTATGGTTGTGAAGGTTAGGGTTGTGAAGGTTATGGTTGTGAAGGTTAGGGTTGTGAAGGTTATGGTTGTGAAGGTTATGGTTGTGAAGGTTAGGGTTGTGAAGGTTAGGGTTGTGAAGGTTAGGGTTGTGNCCATCCACAGTGCAGCGCCACATGCCTGGTGGATGCTGGACAAACAGAAGAAATCGATAGGACCAGGATAACGTCTTGATGACAGAGGACAATTTCATTTGGCTTGTTATGTCAAGATAGGGTTGTCTAGTGAAGGTTAGGGTTGTGAAGGTTATGGTTGTGAAGGTTAGGGTTGTGAAGGTTAGGGTTGTGAAGGTTAGGGTTGTGAAGGTTAGGGTTGTGAAGGTTATGGTTGTGAAGGTTAGGGTTGTGAAGGTTAGGGTTGTGAAGGTTATGGTTGTGAAGGTTATGGTTGTGAAGGTTAGGGTTGTCTAGTGAAGGTTAGGGTTGTGAAGGTTAGGGTTGTGGAGGTTAGGGTAAGGATTGTGTATGAGTATCTCATGGGGTGTAGCCCGCACCAGCTGACCAGTGTGACACGTGGGGTTAGAAAAGCTTCACTTGGACGCTCACACCAGCTGACCAGTGTGACACGTGGGGTTAGAAAAGCTTCACTTGGACGCTCACACCAGCTGACCAGTGTGACACGTGGGGTTAGAAAAGCTTCACTTTGACGCTCACACCAGCTGACCAGTGTGACACGTGGGGTTAGAAAAGCTTCCCTTGGACGCTCACACCAGCTGACCAGTGTGACACGTGGGGTTAGAAAAGCTTCCCTTGGACGCTCACACCAGCTGACCAGTGTGACACGTGGGGTTAGAAAAGCTTCACTAGGACAAAATCTCAACAACTCCAATTAGGTTCAATCATCGTCTTTTTTACAGAATAGTTTTTAGTTGGGTTTTTGTTTGAATCACAGCTACTGTCAGCATAACAAGAAATCCCTTAAAAGTAGATATTAGCGGAGCAATGTAAACATCATTCAAATTATCAAAGAGATCAGTACCGTTTTTGAGAGAGCGCCGCTTCACTTCTGTCTAGTTCTTCTGACAAGAAGGACAAAAATGCATACACCGGTCGGCCATGTTTAAGGTAATATGGGAAGGCAAGTCTCTGGTGTCTCGAATGAATTGTGGTCAGCTCTGGTTCTGAGAAGTGTGGCATCACTTTGAAGCTATCTGTAATCAAGTCAGAACACTAGAAGTGGGGCTCAAACCTAGTGAAACTCTTGGGTAAAGAAAAATATAAATGATATACACAGGTCATTTTTTTAATCACCTCAACACAAAATTGCTTAGCTAAGATTTCAAGTTGACGTTCCACCTGGACAGAAGAAAAAATTTAGTTACAAACGTTTGCTCACAACAAATCTTCACGAACCTTCACCAGCAAATGTGTTTGTCGTCTGCCACCCAAACAATCTCCTCAGATCAAACGGAGCCGTACCCTGTGAAATAAAAAATGTAAAAAGAAAAGTTACCATTGTAACTAAATAGTGTAACATTGTAACTAAAGAGTGTAACATTGTAACTAAATAGTGTAACATTGTAACTAAATAGTGTAACATTGTAACTAAATAGTGTAACATTGTAACTAAATAGTGTAACATTGGAACTAAATAGTGTAACATTGTAACTAAATAGTGTAACATTGTAACTAAATAGTGTAACATTGTAACTAAATAGTGTAACATTGTAACTAAATAGTGTAACATTGTAACTATATAGTGTAACATTGTAACTATATAGTGTAACATTGTAACTATATAGTGTAACATTGTAACTATATAGTGTAACATTGTAACTATATAGTGTAACATTGTAACTATATAGTGTAACATTGTAACTATATAGTGTAACATTGTAACTATATAGTGTAACATTGTAACTATATAGTGTAACATTGTAACTATATAGTGTAACATTGTAACTATATAGTGTAACATTGTAACTATATAGTGTAACATTGTAACTATATAGTGTAACATTGTAACTATATAGTGTAACATTGTAACTATATAGTGTAACATTGTAACTATATAGTGTAACATTGTAACTATATAGTGTAACATTGTAACTATATAGTGTAACATTGTAACTATATAGTGTAACATTGTAACTATATAGTGTAACATTGTAACTATATAGTGTAACATTGTAACTATATAGTGTAACATTGTAACTATATAGTGTAACATTGTAACTATATAGTGTAACATTGTAACTATATAGTGTAACATTGTAACTATATAGTGTAACATTGTAACTATATAGTGTAACATTGTAACTATATAGTGTAACATTGTAACTATATAGTGTAACATTGTAACTATATAGTGTAACATTGTAACTATATAGTGTAACATTGTAACTATATAGTGTAACATTGTAACTATATAGTGTAACATTGTAACTATATAGTGTAACATTGTAACTATATAGTGTAACATTGTAACTATATAGTGTAACATTGTAACTATATAGTGTAACATTGTAACTATATAGTGTAACATTGTAACTATATAGTGTAACATTGTAACTAAATAGTGTAACATTGTAACTAAATAGTGTAACATTGTAACTAAATAGTGTAACATTGTAACTAAATAGTGTAACATTGTAACTATATAGTGTAACATTGTAACTATATAGTGTAACATTGTAACTATATAGTGTAACATTGTAACTATATAGTGTGACATTGTAACTATATAGTGTAACATTGTAACTAAATAGTGTAACATTGTAACTAAATAGTGTAACATTGTAACTAAATAGTGTAACATCGTAACTAAATAGTGTAACATTGTAACTATATAGTGTGACATTGTGACTATATTGTGTAACATTGTAACTAAATAGTGTAACATTGTAACTAAATAGTGTAACATTGTAACTAAATAGTGTAACATTGTAACTAAAGAGTGTAACATTGTAACTAAAGAGTGTAACATTGTAACTAAATAGTGTAACATTGTAACTAAATAGTGTAACATTGTAACTAAATAGTGTAACATTGTAACTAAATAGTGTAACATTGTAACTAAATAGTGTAACATTGTAACTAAATAGTGTAACATTGTAACTAAATAGTGTAACATTGTAACTAAATAGTGTAACATTGTAACTAAATAGTGTAACATTGTAACTAAATAGTGTAACATTGTAACTAAATAGTGTAACATTGTAACTAAATAGTGTAACATTGTAACTAAATAGTGTAACATTGTAACTATATAGTGTAACATTGTAACTATATAGTGTAACATTGTAACTATATAGTGTAACATTGTAACTATATAGTGTGACATTGTAACTATATAGTGTAACATTGTAACTAAATAGTGTAACATTGTAACTAAATAGTGTAACATTGTAACTAAATAGTGTAACATTGTAACTAAATAGTGTAACATTGTAACTAAATAGTGTAACATTGTAACTAAATAGTGTAACATTGTAACTAAATAGTGTAACATTGTAACTAAATAGTGTAACATTGTAACTATATAGTGTAACATTGTAACTATATAGTGTAACATTGTAACTATATAGTGTAACATTGTAACTAAATAGTGTAACATTGTAACTAAATAGTGTAACATTGTAACCGTTTAGAGTAATATTGTGTTGCCTTTTTGTTTTTGCACTTTCCTTGCAAAAGTGAAAAATTTAATATCGTTAAGTCTTCAATAAAAAAAAAATTGGTTTCATTTTCCATCTATCTATTTTTTGTCTAGTTCCTAAATTAAGCCAAATAATATCATCTAGTTTTGAACAATGACATTTTAACTCACAGCTGTTTCCTGACCAAGAGTGAACAATGACATTTTAACTCACAGCTGTCGCCCAAACCAAGAGTGAACAATGACATTTTAACCCACAGCTGTTTCCTGACCAAGAGTGAACAATGACATTTTAACTCACAGCTGTCGCCCAAACCAAGAGTGAACAATGACATTTTAACTCACAGCTGTTGCCCGAGCCAAGAGTGTTCACAATATTTTTTTTTTGTGTGACTGATTTATCAATAAGAAAGTTGTAACAGACCAAGTTGGCTGTGATTTTACACACGACACTATTATGTCAGGATGGCGTAGTAATTTAATCATAACGTTGTAATAACTTGTAAATTACGAGAAAAAGAGGGAACAATTTTCTAGAGTGGAAGCTCACTGGACGCTTAAGTAGAGCGAGGCCGTGAATGATTTTATCTGATAGGGAGCAGACATGTTTTATTTTTCTTGTATGGATTATTGAAGTATTGTGATTCAATTGTGATGTGGAATATTATGTAAGTGTGTGATTATTGCATCCTAGAATTATTGCAGGATATCCTCATAGCAAGTCTTATTATATGTGTGTTAATTTACATAATAAAGTACTGTATAATTTCATTGGACGTTAACACTTCATTGTGTGAGAGGACAGCTAAGCTTGAGTTTGAGGAATGAGAGAATTAATTATGCAGGTGATAGCGGCATCCATGACAGTGAACAAAGTATTAGCTAACCATGTTAAGGATTGCTACATCGGCAAAAATAACATGTGTTACGTAGTGAACAATGACATTTTAACTCACAGCTGTTGCCTGAGCCAAGAGTGTTCACAATATTTATTTTTCTTTGTGACTGATTTATCAATAAGAAAGTCAACAGAAATTGTTTATGTAATAATTGTTATTTTTTGTAAATTGTTGTTAAATGCTGTCACACCAATGACATGTATATTGTCAACAACACAGGAACAGCCCAAACACCATCAACAACTGGTACTCACCATCAACAATTGGTACTCACCATCAACAATTGGTACTCAAAATCAACAATTGATACTCACAATCAACAATTGGTACTCACCATCAACAATTGGTACTCAAAATCAACAATTGGTACTCACCATCAACAATTGGTACTCACCATCAACAATTGGTACTCACCATCAACAATTGGTACTCACCATCAACAATTGGTACTCACCATCAACAATTGGTAGTCACCATCAACAATTGGTACTCACCATCAACAATTGGTACTCACCATCAACAATTGGTACTCACCATCAACAATTGGTACTCACCATCAACAATTGGTACTCACCATCAACAATTGGTACTCACCATCAGCAATTGATACTCACCATCAACAATTGGTACTCACCATCAACAATTGGTACTCACCATCAACAATTGGTACACAGAAGTGTTCTGTTTTGAAGTAGCTTCCATTCCATCCGGCATTAGAGCTGCCATTAGTTTGGGGAACTTGCGGAGACACTTTTCTACCGTTGACGCATTCAAATTTGTTATCCCCTAAAAGTTCAAAACAAAGTACAGGAGCTCATTTAACTAGAAAATTTCAAAACAAACATGATTTTTTTTATAAAAAACTTTTTATTTCAGCTATAAATAAATATTTACATATGTATGTATGTAATTTATGTATTGGCCCCTATACTGAACATAACTTATTTAAGTGTATTAATTGTGTGTATGATATGAAGATAAATGGATGGGTAAAATATACATTGTCAAAAACTGTCATTTGTGTTAAGTAACAAGCAGACGTAATGTGTGAGTCAAAAAGCTGTGAATATAGTGATCTCATCAAACTGCCAACTGACATCAGTCATGTAACTAAGTGTAAACTGTTTACTTACATCAGTCATGTAACTGTTTACTTACATCAGTCATGTAACTGTTTACTCACATCAGTCATGTAACTGTTTATTTACATCAGTAATGTAAACTGTTTACTTACATTAGTCATGTAACTGTTTACTTACATCAGTCATGTAACTGTTTACTTACATCAGTCATGTAACTGTTTACTTACATCAGTCATGTAAACTGTTTACTTACATCAGTCATGTAACTAAGTGTTCCCACTGCAGCATAAATTTGGTTCTTCTCCAGCATTTTCTCAACAGACATCTGTCCAGTAGAAAAAGACCAAAGGTCAGCGGCAGCCAACAGACTGGCCGACAGAACTAAAGTTTTATCTGAAAAATAACAAGAACAATTTTTCCAATGATCAAATCTAGATTTGGTTTGCTGTACAACATTCAGAGTTCACTAAAACTGGTTTATGATTTCACTGTCAAAAAAAAAAAGAGAGAATTTGAAAATGTTCAGAAGCCCTCAGATGTAACTATTTAAACTAAAACTAAAATTAAGATCAGAGGCCAGACGAGTAAAGATTCATTTCTGAACATTTAAGAAGAATGTCGTTTGAACTAACCTGATGGATGACTGGGAATGACATGTTAACTAATCTGATGGATGACTGGGAATGACATGTTAACTAACCTGATGGATGACTGGGAATGACATGTTAACTAACCTGATGGATGACTGGGAATGACATGTTAACTAACCTAATGGATGACTGGGAATGATATGTTAACTAACCTGATTGATGACTGGGAATGACATGTTAACTAACCTAATGGATGACTGGGAATGACATGTTAACTAATCTGATGGATGACTGGGAATGACATGTTAACTAATCTGATGGATGACTGGGAATGACATGTTAACTAACCTGATGGATGTCTGGGAATGACATGTTAACTAATCTGATGGATGTCTGGGAATGGCATGTTAACTAATCTAATGTATATGTGGGAATGACATGTTAACTAATCTGATGGATGACTGGGAATGACATGTTAACTAACCTGATGGATGACTGGGAATGACATGTTAACTAATCTGATGGATGTCTGGGAATGACAAGTTAACTAATCTAATGGATGTCTGGGAATGACATGTTAACTAATCTGATGGATGACTGGGAATGACATGTTAACTAACCTGATGGATGACTGGGAATGACATGTTAACTAACCTAATGGATGACTGGGAATGATATGTTAACTAACCTAATGGATGACTGGGAATGACATGTTAACTAATCTAATGGATGTCTGGGAATGACATGTTAACTAATCTGATGGATGTCTGGGAATGACATGTTAACTAATCTAATGGATGTCTGGGAATGGCATGTTAACTAACCTGAGGGATGTCTGGGAATGACATGTTAACTAATCTGATGGATGTCTGGGAATGGCATGTTAACTAATTTGATGGATGTCTGGGAATGACATGTTAACTAATCTGATGGATGTCTGGGAATGACATGTTAACTAATCTGATGGATGTCTGGGAATGACATGTTAACTAATGTGATGATGAATGGGAATGACATGTTAACTAATCTGATGGATGACTGGGAGTGGCATGTTAACTAACCTAATGGATGTCTGGGAATGACATGTTAACTAACCTGAGGGATGTCTGGGAATGGCATGAACAGCCTGGAACAATGGGAACCAAGAGCAGTTGTGATTTATTGTCATTTCACTTGGATTGATGCTGAAATATATCATGACAAAATGGGGAAAACTTTTCATTATCTAAAAATAAAGTTGTCTTAACTCTCTAGATAAAGCTGTCTTAAATCTATAGATGAAGTTGTCTTTACTTTATAGTTAAAATTGTCTTAGCTCTATAGATAAAGTTGTCTTAACTCTATAGATAGAGTTGTCTTAGCTGTATAGATAAAGTTGTCTTAACTCTACAGATAGAGTTGTCTTAGCTCTATAGATAAAGTTGTCTTAACTCCATAGATAAAGTTGTTTTGACTCTATAGACAAAATTGTCTTAAACCTCTAGATAAATTTGTCTTAACTAGATAAATATGTCTTAACTCTATAGATAAAGTTGTCTTAACTCTATAGATAAAGTTGTGTTAACGTTATAGATAAAGTTGTCTTAACTCTACAGATAGAGTTGTCTTAGCTCTATAGATAAAGTTGTCTTAACTCTATAGATACAGTTGTCTTAACGTTATAGATAAAGTTGTCTTAACTCTATAGATACAGTTGTCTTAACTCTCTAGATAAAGTTGTCTTAACTCTTTGTCTAACTATTTAAAGTTGTCTTAACTCTATAGATACAGTTGTCTTAACTCTCTAGATAAAGTTGTCTTAACTCTTTGTCTAACTATTTCTTAAATAAATATTGTTTGATGTCAAGGACAAGAAACTACACAGAAAATGTTTTTTTAGCATGTAGCCATATTTGGTCTCACCAATTGTATGTAAGGAGTAAGCAAACAATTAGCGAGGAAAAATGCATAGCAATACCCATGAACAGTGCAGTACATCCAGACAGGAAGTTGTAGACCCGCAGTGACAAACTGAGTGATACATTCAACGTGATGTTGTTTTAAATAAGCTGAATCAACATATGATAAGGGGTGAGGTTTCTGCATGAGGCCTCCGACGGATGGGATCAGAGCTGAGACATCAATGTCATGTTTACTCATGGAATCCACATTCAGTTTCTTTTGTCTGATGGAGAGATGAACAACATTTGTAAGCAATATTTCCCCAGCTGATAAAAAAATTTCTGACCTTGAAAAGTAGAGCAAATAAGCTAAATAAATTAAATGTCATATTAAAAATAATTTGTCACACTCATGGAATTTGAGTGACCTTTTCAATGTATAATTTCTTTAGAATAAATTTACACACTAGTTACTTTTGTAAAGTTTTAAAGAATTGCGTTAAACTTTTCACAAAATAACACAATTATATATGTAATAATAAATATTCAACACATTCAATGAATAAATAGTTATTCAATAATAATAACAATAATAATAATAATAATAAAGTTCATTTCAAAAACACGCTTCATCCCCAAAGGCTCGAAGCGCGGTACAAAGTCAACAAAAAACAAATCTATAATTTACCACATTTAAAGCAAACGCAACACTACAAAAACTAATTACAAGCATACAATGTCAAAGTCTTTCTAGCCATTTCAACCCTAAGCAACACAGCCAATATGCATGAACAGGAAAATAAGGTTGACAATCATCCCAGAAGGTGTTTGCAAAATAGATGTGTCTTTAAATCGGTTTTAAAGGACTCCAGTGTCTGGTTGTTTCTGAGATCGACAGGAAGGGCGTTCCAAATTGTTGGACCAGCAAATGCGAAAATGAAATATATGAATGTTACATAAACCGAATTTATTTTATCTGGAAACCCTTTTACAGTTTCTTAATGCTATTTAATTAGTGTCTTATATTTACTCAAAGACTCCATTAAAAATATTTTGTTTTGTTTTTGAACTGAAAGCAAGTAGGCTACCTCAAAAGTTCAAGTACGCTACACAATAAGCTACCTCCAAAGTTCAAGTACGCTACACAATAGGCTACCTCAAAAGTTCAAGCACGCTACACAATAAGCTACCTCAAAAGTTCAAGCACGCTACACAATAAGCTACCTCAAAAGTTCAAGCACGCTACACAATAAGCTACCTCAAAAGTTCAAGCACGCTACACAATAAGCTACCTCAAAAGTTCAAGCACGCTACACAATAAGCTACCTCAAAAGTTCAAGCACGCTACACAATAAGTTACCTCCAAAGTTCAAGTAGGCTACACAATAAGCTACCTCAAAAGTTCAAGCACGCTTCACAATAAGTTACCTCCAAAGTTCAAGTAGGCTACACAATAAGCTACCTCAAAAGTTCTCTGGCAACTTCCTGTCTGAGATGAGACCATCCATAGTGCAGATATTGGGTTGGGTCTGTTGGCCAGGGAAAGGTAACCTCTTTTCTTACAGACTCCAGTATTGGCAACACAACTTCAATCAAGTTATGGGACATAAGATATTTCCAGGCTGAAGTGGGGTCAGTCTTGATGGCAGACGTAATATCTTCTGTAGGAATACAAAATTATAAAATATTGACCTTTCTTTATTGTAATATATATTTTTCATTCACATTCTTTCAAAATATTGATAAGGGACATAAATTAAGATATGTAACTATAAAACTGTCCCAGTCAAATGAATACAATTAAATGGCTTAAGAGAGTACTTCACAGAAATGAATAAAATTAAACGGCTTAAGGCAGTATCAACAGAAATGGGACAAAAATCACATCAAGATATTGTATTACATTTGGTATTATCAAATAAAATATCACTAAATGCAAACAGTGAAATTTAAATAATGACATTTCTAATTTAGTTAAGTCAAAATCTTCATGAGAATTTCAGGATGAATTAAAAAAATCAGAAAGATAAATAAAAGGCATGTTTTTAAAAAATATAATTTTAACTTTTTGATTTATTCACTTTTATCAAGAAAGAGTGTTTATTATAAATATAATCTAGATACAATAATTTTTGTGTTAAAATTACAGTTTGAAGATGTCTAAATACATTTCATTGTTTATCCATAAGAAATAGGAAGCACTTAATAACATAGTTAATGTCCTCTGCACTAACCAGATGCAAGGAACTGGGCCTCTGTTAAAACTGCCCGTTTCATGTCATCAGACCAGGTAGAAGCCCATGCCATGCAAACAGCCACATAAAGGTCAGATTGCCCTGGACCACAATCCGGTGGATTATCTTGTGAAAGTTCTCCACAATGGTTCAATAGAAAAACATCCTGGGCAGGTAGGACTTTTTTCAAAGGATCTTCAAAATCTGGCCACGTTCTGGCAATGATTTTCAGAAAAATATTGTTTTTAAAAATATAATACACACAATAATTTGTGTTCAGTGTGAATCTAATCAATCTAAAAGTCATACATAATTCAAAACACCCTTTGACCTTTTCCCTTTGTAACATGCACAAAACCATACCAGCGAGAAGCCAGTATAGGAACTGCTGATTCCTGCCAAACACAATCAGGGACTGGAACATGCTTTCAAAAGGAACAGTTGAGGCGACAACACTTGACACGTTTGTGTCTATTACCTCACGCCTTCCAACCCCCAGGGCATGATACCCTCACAAAGTAGCCCATGCAACCAGTTAAATATCCTCATCAACACCAGGCACAGAAACATTGCAAATCCCCTCTACATGCATAGGAGCCAAAATGATCAATAAATTGATCGTGGGCCCTAAATATATAGAGGAAGAAGAAGAAACGGCCAATACCATCTGACTTTAGCCAATCCTCACATCTTCTTATCACATATTTTACAGCACATTCCCACATCTTCTTTTATCCAAAGCATATTTCCACATCTTCTTATCATACAACACATCCCCACATCTTATCACACAACATATCATCACATCTTATCACACAAAACATCCCCACATCTTATCACTTGACACATTCCCATATCTTATCACACAACACATTCCAACATCTTCTTATCAACTACATATCCCAACATCTTCTTATCACACTACACATCTTCTTAGAAACATTTTTACCTTTGATGATCATGAACTTTTCTCTTCATGACCGCATTGAAAGATTGTACAGGGTACGCTTGGTACAGCTGATCAAGAAACTGCACTAGTTGTCTTTGTGGATGGCTGAGTGATGCTGCTGTAGATAACTGGCTGGAGATAAATTTCTGCAGTGATCGACTCATGTAAAACTGAGCCAGTGACCACAGAGTACTTGAGACATTGCAACCCTAGATATAAAAAAGAGGCAAAGCTATGTGAATAAAACGATAAGAAATATAGAGACTTGTTTGTGTGCTACCTATGTGTTTGTGTGCTACCTACACATATGTTTGACTTGATGCAGGAAGAAGTATAATGTACAGAAGAGGACAGATCTTTGCAAGCAAGAGCTTACCAGGTTGTTGAGAATGTGCTGACAAGATAAAATATCTTTCTTTTCCAGGTGAGTTTTGACAATGCTGATGGTTTGAATGACCAAGTCTCTGTAGTGCAGCTTTGTCCCGTCTGGTCTGGACATGAGGACGGCTTGTAGGCAGGAGAGTTTGTTCTCTTTGATGAAGCTCTCAATGCTGGGCTGTTGGTTTGTACACAAAGATATCAAGTTCACAATTATTGAGCTGTCATTTTGTGGACAGATTATAACCACACTGGTCAACAAAGTTCACATGCAAAGAAATGTTGATAGATTTTATTTAAAATGGCCAGCCCCTACCGCCACCACAGCTGATACAATATCAACAGAATAATTTAGCACATTTGGTGCCTAAAACATTGGCGGTGCCTAAAATTATATTAGTTGGAGCATGTAAACAAATTGCAGTCTACGACATTAAAATATTTGAAACTTGTCTTAAAATACTATCAAGGGTGCTGACTGATAACTCAATGAATTTATTGGGTTTATAGAAATAAGACAAGACAATAGTTTACAATTATTGAAACACTAAATTTCACAGGATAAAATACAGCAATTTAGTTGATCTTAAAGTAGCCTTCCACACACCCCCCCCCCCCAAAAAAGCCACATTCTAAGTTTGTTGTGTAGTACCCCTCCACCCCCACATGGCATGTTCTATCTTTCCACCCCCCCACCCCCCCTTAACCACCAAGGCACAATCCATTTTTCTTTTACTGCAGAAACCATTGCAGAAATTTGCTTGTGGCACAGACATGTAAAATTAATAAGAGCATTGTGCATGATTACTGTTAAGGCTAAAAGATAGCTAACATGAAAAAGTGTGTGTGTGCGTGGGGGGGGGACGCACCATAAAGGGAGGGCTACCATAAAGGGAGGGCTACCATTAAGGGAGGGCTACCATTAACAATAATAAAGATCAAAATTTGAAAGCAGGTGACTTCCATGTTTGGCACAAAGAAGGGGAGGCCAGCCTTGATATCTAGACAAATGTTTGATCTTTCTCCTTAGACATTCTAAGTATGATGTTGTTGTTCGTCTATCAAAGTCGACTAGGACCATCGATTCATCTGGTTAGGGGGAGGGTGGGTTACGGTGAGCTCGTAGGTGGCTTGCTAGACCGATCAGTGCTCGGAATAATCTCTGGCACCGCGGGCATGGGATAGTTGCTGCAGACAGTGACTTAATGTTGCGTTTTCAGGCAAGCTGTGTGTCTCAGCTGTGGTTATCCTATTAGCTTCATGGGATTTAACCCCCTTTTTGACAGCAGCTCTCCACCTGGCTCTGTCCTGGGCAGTCTGCACCCATTGAGTAGGGTTTATGCTGAAGGCCTTTAGTGCCACTTTCAGTGAGTCTTTATAACGCTTTTTTTTACTTTGGGAGCGCTTTGGGAGGGTGCTGCCCAAGTAAGTAAATTTATCCACCGGTTTGAGATGCTGTCCACTGATGATGATGTTGGGTTCAAGGTAGGGCTTACTGGGAGCTGGCTGATAAATCACCTCAGTCTTCTTTGTATTGATTGTGAGGCCAAAGTTATTGGAGGCCTCAGAGAAGATATCAACTCCGAGTTGCATGACGGCTATTGAGGCAGCGATGAGGGCACAACAGAAGCTCGTTGATAGAGTTATGTTTAACCTTTATTTTAGCTTGGAGCTTTCTAAGGTTAAATACTGATCCATCAGTGCGAAACCAGATTGGCAAGCCCATGGTGGAGTCCTGGAACGCATCAGACATCATTGCAGAATACATAATATTGAAGAGTGTGGGAGCAAGAACACAGCCCTGCTTTACACCGTTTAGAACGGGGAATAGTTGAGATGACTGACCGTTGTCCTGCACTCATGTCATCATGCAGCTGACGGATGATGTTGGTGAACTTGTCTGGGCATCCGTACTTCTTCATGATTTTCCATAGGCCCTCTCTATTGACCCTATCAAAAGCCTTATTCAAGTCGATAAATGTTGAATATAGGTCTGTATTTTGTTCCTGGCATTTCTCTTGAAGCTGCCTAGCAGCGAACACCCTATCGGTGGTTTCGAGGTTTTTTGCGGAAACCACATTGACTTTCGGGTAGGATACCTAGCTCCAGATGTGCATTTAGGCGGTTCAGAAGGGCTCTGCCAAGATCTTGCCTGCAATAAACAGCAGTGAAATTCCGCTGTGATTGTTGCAGGCCTGGCAGTTTCCTTTGTGTTTGTACAGGTGGATAATCGAGGCATCCTTGAGGTCTTGTGGTACAGTTTCCGTCTGCCAGATGATCTGGAATAGACGCAATAGCTTATCCATCAGCGCTGGTCCACCCTCTTTGTAGATTTTGGTAGGAATCATGTCAGAGCCAGGTACTTTGCATTGGACATTTGGCGGATTGCTGTCTGCATCTCATCAAAAGTTGGCATTTTCTCCTTGTCTGTAATGAGTGTAAAACCGTCTGCACTAAGGAGAGGGGAAAAGCCTGAGGTGGCAACTCCATAGATTTCTCTCAGGCCACAGTAGAAGTTTTTCATGTCTTTCTTGTCTGCAAAGCCCTGAATTTCATCAGCTTTTGCACTCAACCAGGAATCTTGCATCTGGCGCAGTTGAATCTGGACCTTGCTGCAGATGCTCCTAAGTGCAGCTGTCTTTACTGTTGACATTGGGTCATCATGGAGGGCCTTGTACGCCCGACGTTTTTGCTCAAGTAACATTTGGATCGCTGAGTTGTTTTCGTCAAACCAATCCCTGTGTTTCCTGGTAGAGGGTCCGAGGCGCTCAGCGGTTGTGCTATACACCATCTCACAAAGCGTGGTCCATGCTTTTTCCGCGTCCTGGTTGTCCAATGTGATTGTATCAAGGCGTTCATTCAGGTTGTCAACAAAGACTTGTCTCACATCAGGGATCTTCAGCTTACTGATGTTGAGGCGTTACGGAGCTTTGGTGGCCTGAGGGCGTCTCTAGGTTGGATGTGAATTTTCATCTTTGAAACGATGCGTCGGTGATCCGTCCAGCATTCTGCGCTGCACATTGCATTAGTCACCCTGACGTCCTGGCGGTCTATAATTTCTGACAATGACATAATCAATTAGGTGCCAGTGTTTTGAACAGGGGTTCATCCAGGAGGTCCTGTTGCAAGTAGGCAGCCTGAAGGTGGTGTTCGTTATTATTATAGGAGTGAGTTAGCAATACAGACTACAATGGAGGAGAGGTAGCAATACAGACTACAATGGAGGAGAGGTAGCAATACACCCTTCAAATTAAATAAATAATGGTAAGTATTTGGATAATTTTCTCGAATGGGATGTTTGGATAATCTGGTCCAAGTCTTATTATCTAGTCAGGGTCCAATATTTTTCAATCTTTTCTATGGAGGTAATTAGATGCAACCATCTCACCCCCCTAAAGTGATAACATCATTATTGATAAATCAAAGAACTGACCGGCTGTTCAGTTGGCTCATCTAATCCAAATGTTCTTGTGAGTTCTGAAGATTGAGACTGGGCTCTGCTCTGTGTGCTCCTGGACTGGAGCACTTTCATTGACTTTCTGAGTGCTGGGACGTATGACATGAGCATTTCACAAGCTGCTTTCATTTCATCTTCTTTTCCAAAAAATCCCTGTGAACAAATGGATTACAGTGAACATGGTGGTGACACCAAGTAACATGACCACCACACCAAGTAACATGACCACCACACCAAGTAACATGACACCCACACAAGTAACATGACACCACACCAAGTAAGATGACACCACACCAAGTAACATGACCACCACACCAAGTAACATGACCACCACACCAAGTAACATGATCACCACACCAAGTGACATGACCACCGCACCAAGTAACATGACCACCACACCAAGTAAAACGACCACCACACCAAGTAACACGACCACCACACCAAGTAACATGACCACCACACCAAGTAACACGACCACCACACCAAGTAATATGACCACCACAACAAGTAACATGACCACCACACCAAGTAACATGACCACCACACCAAGTAACATGACCACCACACCAAGTAACATGACCACCACACCAAGTAACATGACCACCTCACCAAGTAACACAACCACCACACCAAGTAACATGACCACCACACCAAGTAACATGACCACCACACAAAGTAACACGACCACCACACCAAGTAACATGACCACGACACCAAGTAACATGACCACCACACCAAGCTAACCTGTTTCTTATTTAATCATTAGTCAGGTTTAGTTTTGTATTTCTCAGAATATCTTCTTGCACATCTTTTTAATTTTCATTCAACAAAAAATTTCTTTACGATTATTAGTTATAAAATATTCATTATTGTTGTCTCAATTTGTATATTTCTCAGTTAATTTAATCTTCAAAGCATTGGCATATTTTTAGCATTTAATATGAGCATGGTAAAAACTAGCTACATACTAATTTTTAATACCATTTATATTTTACAGTAAAGAAAACTCACAGAATTAGACAGGGTGACCTGCCTAGCATCCCCCAGCAAACTGTACACAAACTCCAGCGTCAGTGACAGCAGTCTTTCAGCAAAGATTCTGGCTTGTGACTCCAAGAGATTTGAACTCACGGTAGTGGCCACCAGCCTCAGAGCATCGTCCAGTTGCCGGACCTCACTGACCAGTACATTACTATGGCTGTGCTGTAGAGTGGAGCTGAACACTGGTGAACAAATTGAGAAATGGAAATGCACCACCTTAGCTTACAAAACCTCATGTCAGATAGAAGATGTTACCATGGTAATAATATGTCATCTAGAACATGTTACCAAGGTAATAATATGTCAACAGCTCTGAGCACCTGAGAAGTGCACATGAAGCCCTATGAGCTCTGCAGAGCACCTGAGAAGTTCACAAGGAGCCCTTAGAGCTCTGGAGAGCACATGTTGGGAGCCACTGTGCTAAAGCCATTTTGACCAAACTTCACCTGTACCATCATTGAGCCAGGTGGTATCACTACCTGAACCATCCAGTCTAGATTTTTTGGGTACCTTCAGTCTAGTTAGTTTTTATACTTACAGTCCTGTTTAGACTTGAAGAAAAAAGCCAAAGTGTCCAACTGTCGCTGCTGCAGACTTGCTTCTAGTGTATGCAGAGGAACAGCTGTGCGGGTCCATTGGTTGGCCTGGCAGAGATTGTCAGCAGCACTGGGACCACTGTAGGACATCATCTGGAAGTAAGGAGCAGATCTTTGCTTTTACTGGCATCAAATTAAAATTACTCTAGCACATGACATATTAAACAACTATCTAGAACAGCGGTTCTCAACCTGTGGGTTTTGACCCATTACAAAGGGGTTGCCTAAGGCCATCGGAAAACACATTTTTATGAAGTAGCACCGAAAATAATGTGATGGTTGGGGGTAACCACAACATGAGGAACTGTATTAAAGAGTCGCGGCATTAGAAAGGTTGAGAACCATTGATCTAGAACACTACAGTAACACACGACCTACTGAACAACTAACTAGAATATGGAATAATTTCTTATATTTCCTTCTTGTTACTATTTAATCTGGCCATCCTTATATTAGATGTTACCCATGAAATGAGTCCGTCCTTATGCAAGTGTCCGTGTGGGGAAACAAACATGAGATATTTGTCAGACATCAAGATGTGTGAGCAGCTGGGCTTGTCTGAGAGTGCAACTGACGTCGTTTCACCAATACTGGAATGAAAGAGACGCATATTGGATCATCAATAGTCATATGTTGTATCACCAATACTGGAATGAAAGAGACAATATTGGATCATCAATTGTCATATGTTGTTTCACCAATACTAGAATGAAAGAGACACATGTTGGATCATCAATAGCCATATGTTGTTTCATCAATACTTATAAAGATATAATGTATCACCAAAACTAATAAAAAACATGTTACATCACTAATACTAGCATGAAATAAAGAAATATTCACTTAGGAACGACTGACATTTTCTTTAAAGTAGTGGAGAACTACAAGACTCCAGCTGTTGTTTAAAACTTTAAGAATGAAGGCATCTAGCGCAGAATTATCGTCAGTGTGGAATTATATAATGCAGAATGGACAATTTTTTGCAGACCTACATAATAATAGAATTTGAATGGGTTGTTAACTATTTTCGTTTGGAATTAGTTTTATTACCAAGATGTTAAAAGACTTTCTTTCAATATTTAGGTTTGTTGCTGTCTTCTGCTGTCTTTAAAATATTTTATAGTTCAGTAATGCAGTCCAGGAGTTAGTAACAATACACAAAAAAGTTATTGTTATTATAAAGATATGTAGATTACTTACTCATGGAAGTAGACCGACTTGTCTGCAAAGTTGGCGAAGCATAAGGCCAGGTGTTTGCCTGCTCTCAGGGTGCAATCCTGCCTGAATAAAACTAAAGCCAGTAGGTCATGTGATACTTCCAATGCTGCTACTTGCCAGATTTTTGTATTTATTTTATTATCCAGTTGTAGGCTCAGTTTATATGAAGAGATGGCATCAGAATTGATTGGAGCACTAACTGTCTTTTCCTTTTTTTTATTCAACACATGAAATCCTATAACATTTGTACTGCATCCAAGTCCACAGGGCTTCTTTCCATGACCTGAACAAGCAGAGATATTTAAATGTTGATCCACAACCTCTTGTTTCCATGTTAGATCACCATATCTGCACAAATTATAGCTCATGTAAGTCCGGGTACCCGCTTGTCCATGACTGCTGTACTCCATATTTCTGACATGATCAGGGAATAGGTGAGCATATTCAGTAATGTTTACACTCACCACAGTCCAGTCTTTAGATAATAACATGAGTACAGAAAGGTCATAGGACATTTTCCAGCTACTGAGAGAATCCAGCTCAGCAGATAGTGTCTGCAAGTTAACTTCACAAATGCACATCTTTAATATCAAAGAATGTATGTCTGTTTTTTTTTTAAGGTCAAGGTCTCCGGCATGGTATTTTTAAAAACATTTTATCAATTTAATTTATTATTTGAAATTTTGAAGCATTGCAAAGGTGACAATGTTATTATTTATATGAAAATTACTGTTTCAATAACCTGATTATTGATTGGACTAAATTTTGTGTGTGGAAATGTTTAATTATTTACTTAAATTTCATTAGGATGTAATGTCTCATAATATTAGAATGTAATGTCTCGTAATTTAGAATGCAATGTCTCGTAATATTAGAATGTAATGTTTTGTAATATACAAAAATCAATAAAGGATACAAATCATCAAGCTACTAGGATCATAAATTACAATTGACCCATTTAATATTTGGTATTTAGGCAATACAGCAATTCTTGATTGAGAATTTTCTGGAGTAGTCCTTTCTTGAGGCAGATGGACATTATATCTGAAGTTTATAAAGCCCTCACTTGTTACTTGGACACAAATCAAGTTGAGAGAATTGCTTAGGATGATGTGGCCTCTATCACATCCAACTAACTGAATTTCCTTTTCATCTGAAAGTAGCAAAGAATATTTCTAACAGCAGTAGGGAAGATGCATTTTAAGTTATGTTAGCTAAATGTAATTCTCATTACCATGCATCAAAATAAATTATTAAAATATACTTTATTCTTTAATTTAAAAGGATAAAAACATTGGGGGTTTTCTTCTGACACTGATAGCTAATAATTCTTATTCTTCAGATACTGATTGCTAATAAGTCTCATTCTTCTGATACTGATAGCTAATAAGTCTCATTCTTCTGATACTTATAGCTAATAAGTCTCATTCTTCTGATACTGAGAGCTAATAATTCTTATTCTTCAGATACTGATTGCTAATAAGACTCATTCTTCTGATACTGATTGCTTATCAGTCTTATTCTTCTAATACTGATTGCTAATAAGTCTCATTCTTCTCATACAGATTACTAATTGGTATCATAAAACATTACTGACTTGAAAGATACTCCTTAATGGCACTGTTCAATTTACTATAGGGAATGTGCAGAATCTCAGTGACTCCATCATCACTGACAGCATAGAGCAAGATGTCTTTACTACAGCTCTGAGCATACAACCTTTGACTCAATTCACTTGAATCATCATGATCCCAGAAAACACTGGAAATATAATAAGCAATTTTATATAAGAAGCTAACATCATAAACAAACCAAACTTTCATCCATGATACAGGTTAATATTAATTAAATTTTCTTGTTTTCATAACAATCTTAAACTTTTATTTATGGCCTATTCTAACAAATACTTACCATTGGAGGTTAGGATCCAAGACAAAGTTTAAGACCTGCCCCCTATCTTTAATTTTCAGGATAGAAAATGTGCCATCTTCATGTTGAGCAGCGAGGGTGTCTTGGTGAGTGCTAATTTTTAGCCACACAAATTTAGGTGGTTGTTGATTCCAGAAATGCAATGTCAGCAGCCGACAGTCCATGCAGTCATTTGGAGGTGTGGCCATTTTTATTCAGTCAATGAAATCTTAAACAGTAAAAAGTTGTAAGCTAACTTTGATCAATTTTAAATACTTCTAACACAGAAGTTCTCAACCTGTGCATTGCTTCCCCTTTGGGGGTTGATCAACGCTTACACAGGGGTCACCAAAGACTATCAGCAAACACATATTTATTAAGTTGCAATGAAAATAATTTTATGGTTGGGGTCACCACAACATGAGGAAATGTATTTAAGGGTCACTGTATTAGGAAGGTTGAGAACCACTGCTCTAACATTCTATTTGGCCCTGTTAACTAAATTTACTGTATTCTTATTTTTTTTTTGTGGAGAGTTTTATATGTGCATATATCTCTGTGTGGAGCGTTTTCTGTGTGTGTAATCTTCAAGTGAGGAATTTTTGTGTGCGGAATTTTCATATGAGGAATTTTCTTGTGGGGAAAGATCATAGAGCCTGAAAGTCCATGTCTATGGTCTGATATAATCAGTAGCAAAGGGCTACCATTAAGTAGGTAAGGTGATGTGTACATACTATTCTGACTCTAAGCACCCAAATTTAATTATTTTTTTTAATATTAAAATTTGGTTTTCTAATCATTCATAGTAGAGTAAAGTGATCTTTTTTTTCAATTTCAAACCAGGAAATTAAACAAAATTCTAATTAAATCCAGGACATTTAAAATCTTTTGGCACCATCAGTGCCAAAAAAAGACAGTTAGTTATTAGTGGGTTTTTTCTGTCTGTTAGGTGATTTTTAGAAAAAATTATTATTGTGAAGCTAATTCTTAATTTAGATGAAATACATAGGCTATATTTTTAGTTGTTTTATTTATTGATTTCTGGACATCAGATGTAACATTTTTAAAAACTAAATTAATAATTTTTTATTGTGTCTTTACTTTACTGGTTACAACTCATTACTCATTAGGACTACTGTAAGCGTACTAAGCCAACTGGTAAAAATAGTAACAATGGTCACCTTGTAATGAGAAATGAGGGATCTTTCAATTCTGTGTCCATGAGTTAGTTGACACTGATGCTATGCAAGTTCTAAATTAATCCTATTCCTATGCCTACGCCCTATGTGTGCCTATAATGTCATACACTGGGTGCATTGATAGACCAGAAGTCATTCTAATTTTTAAAATAAATGACTCTCTTTCATTTAGTCTAGACTTATAGAATATTAGAATATCTAGTTCAGTTTGGAAATCGTTTGGGATTGACATATGTTGTTTTTTTTTTTTAAGGGGGGGGGGGG
>CAXITT010000002.1:2845842-2872178 GCA_964033795.1 Lymnaea stagnalis | reverse complement strand
TTTTATTATTAAAACAAATGGAAAGGGATGTTGGGTGGGAGTTGATCACTTTAAAAAATGGTAATGACTATTCTATACTAATATTATATTTAATTAGTATAAAGTAAAGTAAGTTGAACTTTGAAAGTTCAATAGTAAAAGTTAGTGAGTATAAGTATAGTCTATAGTCTATAGTCAGTATAGAGTACTATATTATTAATTATAATTATATATAATATATAGCCATAGTCGTAAAAAAATAATATGGAACTGTAAAATTTAACAGTTGAAAACAACAGTTGGTACCAAGTTCAATGAAGACTCTTGCTATGCAGCTATATTAAGCATATATTTTGGAGCATGTAAGCTACAATTGCATTTAAGGAGATTTATGGACCATCCAATCCGTGTTTATAATCATGTTTTCATTTTGTTGTATCATGTGATTTATCAGTAGTGTATACTAATTACCCTAACAATAAATTTACCTGCAGATTGTATGTTAATATTAATATAATTTTTTTATTATTTTAATTTTGGGGTAAAGAAAAAAACAATTAATTGAATATTTATTTACCTTACTTTTATTTCAATGTTTTTTTCTTGTTCTTTTTGTTTGTTTGTTGTTGTTGTTTTTTTTTAAATTACGGACGGTAAATGCTTACACTGTAGACTGTAGAGGGAACAGTCAGGCTATGAACTCAGGTCAGAGTAAAAAAGTCAAAGGACAAAGATCACCAAAGTGCATCAGCAAGAGACGGTATCACAATATTATAATTATAGGCTTTATTATTGTATATTTAATCATAATAATTTATAAATGTAAATGTGCCTTAGCAGAATAATTGCAAAGGTCTATTTAACTCATTCTCATTATTAATGAAAGTGCACTTCAGGTGCGTATATTATTTCTTAACGAATTTCTTATTTTCGCATAGTGAATGATAGTGTAGTGTGTAAACATTTCTTCACATGTGAAATATGTGTAGTGTAGTCTTTATTAAATTAACTACTGCAGACTACAGTACAGGACATCATATTCACATTATACCTCGTTTTCTTTATTAGACTAAATTTTCTATTAGATCATGCCACTAAAAGGGATTCCCAACCAACTGTCGCCCGAGCTTTTAAAAGCACTTGCTGAAATGGGACATGGAGATGAAATAAGTAAGTTTAGTAAGTTAAAAATATTATTTCTACCATCTCTCATTAATCTTTGAGACTTTTCACATTTGTCCATCTCTCATTAATCTTTGAGACTTTTCACATTTGTTTTCATTCATTGTATCGGTGTAGTGTATGATTTATTTTCTCAGTTTCTGATTCCCAAATTAGGTTTAAGATCTACTTCAACAGCAGCATGTATTTGAAATACTAATACTAATATTGAACCCCTAAATCTACTTCTAAGATGTGAGGCAGCAATTTTCAAGATGTTTGAGGGGTACAGAAGGCTAGAGAAACAATATCCAAATAGAAAAATAATGGACATAATGTAGACCACACTATAGAACAAAACAGTATTAGAAATTCAAAAGAAGCACCACCTTCCAACATTCAGAGAAGACTTACAAATAAAACTTAAGACTTTATCCCTTAAATTAACATCTGCAAACTGCTTTCAAGACAGACCTGATCAAAAAGATAGATAAGAAAAGTGGGAACATTTACGCACAGTAACACAATAATAATAATTGCAGAAAAAAAAAACATAGCATCCTACACAGAGAATTTAAAAAAATTTAAAAATTTAAGATGGAACAACTTCTAAGGAACCTTACATGCAAGCTATGGTGTACAAATAGAATACCCAGACCAATCATGTGATGCACTATGCAAGCCCTGTGTGGCCATCTGCATTAATTATGAAGCAGAAGTGAGCAATCTTCATAGCTTACTACAGAAAAAAACAAAGAAATGACAATATCCTGTCAGATTACAAATCTAAACTTCAGGTGGCCGAGTATGAAATCTTAACAACAACAACAGTAAAATCCTTACTTTGAAAAGTAACGCCTTCTTCTAAGCCTGAAGTGTCAAGCTAAGCATACAATTGATACCAGGACATCACATTATACCTACATAGTATAACAGAGCAGACAAACTAGCGAAACAGACGGCATCCAATGAACAGCCAAACATACCTGCATACTAAATACTGCAAAGCAGATTATCAGAACAAAAATGAAGAATGGTTAAATGGATGTACTATGGGCTCAAAAGAAAGATGTGTGTTCACATAGTGCCTAGCCCAGACCCTAAAGATCTAACAAATTGCTCCAAAGACATAAAAATTTCATAATTTTTCACCTGCCCACAGATTACAGAGAACTTAATCCTCACCTTAACCTAATAAAACTAGATAAAACACCAATGACGTTATAGAATTTAGTACTAACAAGTAATAAGTAGTTGAGCTTCAGAAAACAGTTATCTATAGACAAAATTAAATGTTAAGTACGGTATTCATGGTCCAAAATGTGAAGCAAGTATTCATGTTTGTGTCCGGTTGTTTGACCAATTTTCCCACTAATTTTCTGAAGCTTTGTGCACAAAGTATTGTGTATCAATAAAATTTCTTTGCCAATTTTACACATTTTTAAATCTAATCAAGCAAAATCTGTAGATTTCTTTAAAAATAAATTATAAAGTAAATATGTATTTAGTACGTTATTATTCACTGATTGTCATATGAAGTGTTCATTTAACTTAATTTTTGCAAAGTGATTTTTGAAGCATAATAAAAAAAATGTTTACTTAAAGATTTAAATACTTGAAGGAAAATTTAATCTATATCACATTCACAATAATAATTTCTAAATTAAAAATACATAGGGTACATGTTTTAAATTTAAATTGCACACTGAAATCTGTTGTGTTTGCTAATTTTGCAGGTCATACAGTGTTGAGGATACATTGTCTTTGACTTTTGCAATAATCTCTTTTTAAAAATTGCACCTGCTTATTTGGTATTTGCTTGCATATTCTGTTCCAGTATTTTAAATACATATTTAGAAGCCATGGTGTAATTGCAGATTTGCTATTGTGAAACCATAAAGAATACAATTATGAGTGACTTGTTAAAACTGTGTGAAGTAAATAAATATTGCAACCATAGCAAACAAATTAGTTTATAATGCCGTACAAATGTTGGCCCCTCTGATCTTTTTATTGATATAGATAGTGTGTTTTTTAAATATTTTTTGAAATTTTAAACAGAAATACACCTTGCTCTGTTGCCTTAATGCCTGTGTATATACTTTCAGTTCTAGCTGATATACATTTTCCAACAACTTCGATATGTGCATGTGGACCCAGGCAGTTAAGGGCTGATGGTATGTAATTTTGAAATGGTATAAGCTATAATAATAGAAATAGAGTGTATCTAAGGAATACTCACTTGAACAATTACTTTTCTGAAGCAATGGAATTTTTTAGGAGTAACCATTTCTGACCACAAATAGCTCTACTTGACCAGACACAACCATGGACTTTAAATTTTAAAGACAATCTTTTCATTTTATTACTTATAGATAAAAAAGATATTCTTATTCTTTAGCAGCACTACATCAAAGTTGTCTAGAGCAGGGGTCTCAAACTCAAATCATTTGGGGGCCGCAGGAGGTAGAGTCTGAGTGAGACTGGGTTGCATCAAGTATTTCAAAACAAATCGATTAAGAATTCAATAATGTACAACTGTTACAATCTGCTCAGAACCATAACACAATTTTGTGCAGAATGCCCTGAAATTTTCATAGGCAACACTGACAAGCTACCCCTTGTCTTGTAACTTCTTCTTAAGTATATTCAGCTCCTGCGTAATGTCAACAAGAAAACCTAAGTCCATGAGCCATTTGGGATCACTTAGTGCAGAAACAACCATCTATCCTTCTTCATGAAGGATTTAAATGCTAAAACAGTGGGCAGGAGCAGGCCATATTTATGAATTATTGATGCGAAGCAAGATGCTATTGTAGGAAGAATGTATTTTTTATTTTTTATCGTAGGAAAGGCCTTTTTAACTAGCCCTATTTTGAAAGTGATCAAGCTGACAGGCTCGGAATTTCCATCACTTGTAAACACTACCGGCAATTTTAATAGGGATTCTTTGATACTGTGTCAGATTGCTACGATATACACAATCATGGTTGTGCATTACCCACTAACTGATCTTTTAAACTTTTCAAAAAACAGCATTTTGGTAATGTTTGTCAAATAAAATGCTATAAAATAAAAACTTTTAGTCCCATTTTAAAATGGTTTTTATCATTATAATCAAGTTCCAAATCTAAACCAATATAATTCAATTAAACTAGTGGGTGCGATTCTACTGAATGCGGGCCACAAAATATCATCTTGTGGGCCGTAAATGGCCCGCGGGCCAAGAGTTTGAGACCCCTGGTCTAGAGGGAAAGAAATTAAAACAATTTTCAATATTAAGATCTTTGCCAAAGTAATAAATGCAAAAAGTTTTACTTATGGAACCACAATTTTATTTTTAATCAATCGCAGGAGCATTTGATAATTTGAGCAGGTTTGTTTTCATCTTTCATAACAAGTAAAATAAAAGATTATTTCTTTTTTTAATTTATATTCTATTGAAAAATTATTATACAAAAACAAATTATTTCTCTCATGGTATTGTCAGGGCAGAGTGCAACAGACTTACTTCAAGCTGTAATGAAATTATTTCCACTCGATCAGTATGAGGACTATCCAGTAAGATTACAAGCATTTACATATTTCTCAATAAATTAGTGTTAGGGTACATTTTCATTGGATCTGTTTTTGATAATCTTGTCTTAATTAATAAAATACAAGATTTTATATTATAAACTCATGGATCGTTGGATATTTTTTTTAGTTTATTCCTAGATATACCAAACTCCATTGCTGTAGTTAATGAATTATTATTGTTTTATGCTTAATAACTTGATTGTTGCTTAACACAGGTTGCCAGAATGGATTTAGTAGCTTCAGATAAAATAAAAGGATTGAAGACACCAATATGGGACAAGTATCAAGAAATATTGAACGAAGCTGAGGGGAAACAGGTAGAAACATTTTAAGCAAACAAGAAGATGCCCCTTTTACTCACTAAAATACTGACATATTTTAATTGAATATTCTTGTAATTTCAAGCTATTGAATTAATTTAAAATAAATATTGTTGAAGGTAATAGTGTTTTTTTCAACAGCAGTAACATACATTTTCATTATGTTTGAACGGTATTTATACTATGCATATTTACAGGTAAATATTGAATATGTGGAGAGATTTGCTTTTTATGAAAGAGCAAAAAAAGCGTTTGCTATTGTTCATACAGGGTAAGAATAAATTAAGATAACATCATTTTATTACCCTAAATAAACTGTAATAATATGACTATTTTTACAATTAGTTGATCATATTTCTTTAATTTTAAATTGGAGGTGAAACTCCATACTTTTAATTATAGATATGAATTTGATTAAAATTTATAAGCTATTTCAATGCAAATTAATAAAAACACATTTTTTACTTTACTTATTAAAGTAAAGTTAAATAAGACTAATTTTTTGGTACCTTTTTTCTCTTATTAAAGTTAATATAAGTTTCATCTTTTGTACCGGGTACACAAGTGGATCAATGGGAGGGATATCAACTTAAAGTTACATTTGTGTGATTATTTGAATCCATTGATATTTAGTCTCTGGCATTTTAAATTTCGGAACTTATTTCTTTGTATTTTAATATTGTATGAACCACTAATTACTATTTTTCTTTTAATTTTCAGTGAAAATCAACAATATGCGAACATTATTCTGAAGAAAGGCTGTCTTGTTTGAGAAAATTTTAGCACTAAATGAAAATAATTCTCAAAATGGCTCTGTTGGAAATCATCCCAATTAAAAAGAACAAGTCTTGCTGAGATGCATCTTTTTTGTTCTTAACTCTTTTATTGAATTTTAAGATATTTTAAAACATCTAAACAAAGTTCAGATTCATTTACTTATGAAGCATTGCTCCAGATTTTATGTTATTAAAAGTTTACTTGTCTTTACATTGTCATTGTTTTGACTATACATCATGAGATTTACTTAAACTGCCTTATAACAATACTTAACTGTTGTCATTTATGATTTTTTAACATTATAATTTAAAAACATGGTGTGTATTATTAGGTATTTTAAAAGTGGGTTTTTACATGAATGAATTGTTATTAGCCTGTTGATGTGGAATTTTATTAAAATTGGTTAAATTTAAATTTAGTTATTGTGTTATTTGTTTCTAAAGGTTGTAGGTTTTGATATAATGTGCAACAAAGATTGACCTAACCGAGCCTTGCAACCTTTTGATATTAGAATGATCATAAGCATTTTTATCTGGATGGTTCAAACTACGATCCACGCAAATAGTTTATGTGGCCTGTGAATGAATTCACACAAATAGTTCATGTGGCCTGTGAATGAATTCACACAAATAGTTCATGTGGCCTGTGAATGAATTCACACAAATAGTTCATGTGGCCAGAGAATAGGTCCACAAAACAAGTTTTTAAGCTTTCCCCAAAACAATTGAACACCATTTGAATGATATAAATTATCCCTGCTGTATTATAGTTATGGATGACTATGGACAGATTTGAAAGTGCAGTTTAGAACTGATACACTGCTTGTTTGTGTTTTAATATTCAACTAAAATGCTTGTCCTACTTTGAGTTTGTCTACGTAAGGACTTTTTGCACACATTACAAGTGTGATAAGTGTTACCAACATCCCATAATATACAGGTAACCAATCAGAATGTTACTGTGTCTAATTGCCATCTAGTGTCAACATTTTTTATTATACATAGAGATGATTCTCCGAGAATGCCCAAAAACGTGTCTCACAGATAATTGGTGAGGTAAAAATTACAACTTTAAATACTTAAAGAAAATTGATGGTGTATCAAAGATCAAACGATCTTTGTCTATTGTGGCATTTTAGAACTTTGAATGGGCAACTAATTAAGTTAAAATGGCAATTCAAATGACTAAGGCAATTGCTGGCTCCTACATAAGAGGGTCATGTCACAACAATAATGTGAAAGAGAGAGGTACATCTAAAAACAAAATGTCTGAAAAGTGTCCCCAAAAAAAACAGTTAATTTTAATTTACTTGTAACAAACAAAGAAACATAATTTTATGAATAGCAAAATTTAATAGCAATTTTGTTTTCACAATTTCTTTTTAATACAAACTGGATATGAAACAAAAACATCTTGGAACCTTTTATCAAGGATTACTGTTCCCTTTTTCTAAAGTATCTTCAGGTTGTTCTTCGACTTTGTCTTGTAATTTTTTACGATTGCGCATAGCTGCCAAATAACTAACAGGATGAACAGGTAACAGACCACTAAGTCCTGTCAATAAAATATAAACATGACTTGTTTAATGAATTAAGACAATACAAAACAACACAAGCAATATCCAGTTCTACAGTTGTGATGTGAGCTTTATTAACCTCGTTTCGCATATTCTTAAAATCATTTAGTAATGAAGTTTATTAGTCATATTTCTCATAATATATGTTAGGTTATCTTTTAAAATGAAAAATTTAAAGACCATTCTAAATGATGACCCCCTAAAACTTATGCTAGTGCCTGGAAACTCAGATAAGGTGAAAGCCCTGAAAATGTCCAAATCTATGTTAGGAAACCTGTGGTGAGCAAGGAATACAAGATTCTTACCTAATAATTTTTCTACAGGTTTACTCATTGCAACACCATTAGCAAGATGAAATTTAATACGCTCCACATCCAAAGAAACCACCTTTTCATTGTAAATATTAGGCATGGGATCATACGTTCCTAGTTGCTCTGCAGGTTTTGCATCACGTGGCGATTTATTTGTTAGCAAAACTATATGATAAAAAGGTCTGTTGGTGCAACCATGAAGTGCAAGTTTAATAATGTCAAAGGTTTTTGATATTAACCTAGGCATTCTCAAGTACTGTGTCCTGAAAGAAACAAATAAAAATAATTATAACATATAGCTTTTTAAAAATGTACAATTAAATGCAATCAGTATCTAGAGTCTATTTTCCTACTGAGATGTTTTTCTTTTTTTCTTTTTTTTTTTTTAAATGGTGCTTATTATTAAAGTTGATCATATTTCACTTCCAATGTAGACTGTGTCATCATGATTAAGTAAAATTTCCCAGGATGTGTTTGTCAAGTTTTAAGTACTTTTAGAATTTTTTCTTTACTTTTATTTACAAGTCTTACAAGTTTACAAGTGTTCAGCTTATGGCAAGAACACTATTTTAACAACTTCAGTTAAGTTTAATTTTTTTTTTAAATTTCATAAACCTAAAACCATGAAGATTATTCACAGCTGTGCTTTAGACTTTGGAACTAATGAGACCTAATGATACTATTGACAGCTGTGCTTTAAATGTTGCAACTAATGACAGCTGCGCTTTTTAGATGTTGCAACTAATGATAGCTGTGCTTTTGATGTTGCAAATAATGATAATGACAGCTGTGCTTTAGATGTTGAAACTAATGACAGCTGTGCTTTAGATATTGGAACTAATGACAGCTTTATGTAAATGTAATAGTAAAATATGATGCCAACTCATCTGTGTTCTGTGTAACAACTAACCATTATTATTATTCCTTATTGTAAATTGTACAATCTTTGGTAAGCCCAATCTTTTTATACCTAACATCACATGATCACTCCATTTCTCCAACCAATAATCGCACCAAAAAATAATTTTTAGGGGCACAAATTTGTTAAGATCTGGGGGGGGGGGGGGGGGGGGAAACCATTTTTAAAAAAGTGGCTTAATTTTAAAAGAAAAAACCTCATTTATAAATGAAAAAAGTGAAGTCTAAGTTCTATGTTACTATAACTATAACTATAATACTATAAACTATAATAGTAATAGTCAATAGTCAATGGTCCGACCATGACCAAGTCATGTCCATCATCGTAGTCATAGTCAGCAGTCGGCACTCTTAAAGTTCAAGATAGCTAGTGAAGTTAAAAATCGTTAAACTTCAAGCTCACCTGTATCCTCTTGTCAGTTTCTCTCTTACTCATATAATGTTACATCCAATGGCAGACAACAAAATATCAACTTCAAAATTATCATTAAAAAATATTCTGCATATTTGTGTCCTTGTGTGTAATGCAGGTTCAGTTTTTTTAAAACGCAAATTTACTGCTGTTACTTGCTGCCAAATATAATAATGGGCAAAAATAAAATTAACCACCAGCGGCCAAACACTGTTATGTTGGCTACATTCTGGCTGCGATTCAACGTCCTGGCTCATCCGGAATCAAAACCAAAAATAATATTTTCTAGTTGCTGAATCATTTTGCTTTGATGTCGTCTTTGGAGGATAAATCTATCTGGGATGATGGCGAGGTATATATTTATTTATACTATCTTTTTTTTTTTTTAATTAAGTCTGCTTAGTAGTTTTATTATTAATTGTAAAATGTCTTTATTGTCTTTTGAGATTTCTGCACTTTTCTAGCCGGCACCTATTCTCGATACTTAGTAGATTTCTTTACCAATTAAAATTACGAATATAATATATAGATCAAATTCCAAATAAAAAATTGAAACATTTTTAAGGGGTCATCCATTAATTTCGTCAACAATTTTTACACAATTTTTACCCCCCCCCCCCTTTTTGTCAANGTTGTATTTAATTATGTCATCGACTCATGTCAACATTTTATACCACCCCCCCCCCACACAAACACACACACACACACACACACACACAAAATGAATTATAATATAAATACATTTATAAATACATTTTACTTTGTGCTGATCTATTTTAATGACACAAAATTGTAGGAAATTTATTATTTTTATTACATCTTTAGCTTGTTAATCAACAAGTTAAAAAGTTTTTACACTTAAATTTATTTTAAATTTTTTAATGCAGAATCAATGAAATGGTTGTTAAAGTTAAAGACTAAATATCATTGTTTGTGGAAGTATAAATATGATTATTGTCAGTATAGCTGACAATTATAGTATATTTTCTAGCTGCTATCATCTTCCCATGGAGTTAGCCCCCTCGAATTCGCAAGTTTTATTTGAATTGCTATAATATACTGTGGCGCCTCCAGTAATAAACAATGTAACAAGCCGACCAAGTTTTGTTTTTTGCCCCTCCCTTCTTTAAAGAAACCTGAAGTGACGCCCCTGATGGGCATAATCTATAGTAGCTGCACACTGTAAAGTTGACTGATTATAAATGAAGAAATCTATTCAAATGTAGGCCAAGATGCTCTCCTCAGCTAATGGACGGAAACAGATCAGAAGTGTTGAGACAAAATAACTATTTTATGAATAAAATAGCACAATCATAATAAAATAATAAAACTTGAATTTTCCAGCACCGACGCCCATTTCCCCATAAAAATTGTTTTAGTAGTCACCCTTGCTGTGCAGTAGGGCCTACTAAATTTTTTTACTTGGCCTGCTAGTTTAAATTTACATAACCTGAAGGAGGCCTATACTTGACTAAAGGTTTTAATAGGCCTTCTTATGGCCTAATATTCCTATATAATTTATACTGTATGCTGCAAAAATAAGTGAATTTAGTGAATATTTAGTATAAGTCAGCCACAGGTCAAGATAATTAAATATAAATCAAAGATTCTAATCACTGAGGCTAAATTATTGTAAATAGCATAGCTCAAAATTTTCTCTTTCAAGTTTAGATCATCAATGGTAATCTTGTATTCATTATCGGCCATATTGTAAATTTCTAAATTTGAGAGATGGGTGCATTCAAGGTTAAATTAGGAGGGAATGTCCATTGAATGGGTTATAGTTTGTAGAAATATTGTCAAATAAACATCCTTCATAAAGAATTAATTTTGCATGACTAGATTTTGACGGTGTTGTTTTGCAAATATACCATTATTCACCACTGATAAGCAAAAGTTATGAATGATACAACGCAAATTTAATTTTGAAAATATATTGAAATGTATCAGATTATTTTTATTGAAAAATGTGGGATCTCTCTAAGTCAATGTACTTTTCATATATACATTTAGAAATAGTCTCCCTTAATTTCCCCCAAATTTTTCGAAGTCTGTAATTTTAAAGCAGGCCAAAACCCTTTTGTTTAGCCAAAATTTTTGTCATACATTATATATAATAGTAAACCCTTTGAAAATTTTAACTTATAAAAGAAATTCAATTCGATTGTACTCAGTTTTTAAATCAAATTTTTTTAGATTATTAAAATTTATAACCCTTCACATAAATATTAGTAGATTACAATTCTTAAAACTTTATTCATGTTCAAGGAGTCAGTTGCAGAAGAAGTTCTACGCATGCCTACAGATGAAATTGTTGGCAGAACCAGGTTACTTGATAATGAGATAAAGGTAAAATAGTTCATATCAAATTTATGGGATTAAAAAATTGACTGTCCATCCACAATTAGAAGAAAAAAAAAGTAAAATATGCATATCTCATTTTCATGAGCTATTTCAGTTTTTGCATTTTAATTATCAACTTAATTGAAATAGTGCAGAGAAGAAATATTCCATTTAAAAGGTTATAAATCTGGTAAGAAATATATCTAAATTAAAGTTGTGAAATTCATGTCTGTTTGAGTATCTGATATTTCCTATGCTGTACTGTTTGTCAAAGCAATTAAAAATCAATTTTAATACATGATTTCTGTTCCAGATTATGAGGTCTGAAATAATGCGCATACAACATGAGTTACAAGCCCAAAAAGAAAAAATAAAGGAAAATACTGAAAAAATTAAAGTGAATAAGACACTTCCTTACCTGGTTTCAAACGTGATTGAGGTAATGATTGAAAATAATACATTTTCTCTAGCATTTAACAAAGGGATATAGATAACTTGTGAATTGTTCAGGTTATGGAACCATTTGTTAACAGTTTCTGTTAGGAATGGTAAAGCAAATTATTCTAATGCATATCATGTTCTGTTTAAGTTGTTGGATGTTGATCCTCAAGATCAAGGGGAGGAGGATGGAGCTAACATAGATCTTGACTCTCAAAGAAAAGGAAAATGTGCTGTCATAAAGACATCTACACGGCAGGTATAATCACAATCTTGATATTTTCTATTTGTAATTTGTGTATATATTTATTTTCTCATTTAGGTGATTTACATACCATAGTTGCGAAGAAAATGTTAAATTAACTTTCAAACACTGAAGTAGTAATCATAGTATCATGCTCATAGTGTATATGTGAATATGGACTATATTATCATTAGAAGTTTTATATTATTATTAAAGTTGCTTTTTGGCTAGAAGATTGTTTGCAAATACCTTTCTTAAACTTTGTCTCCCAAGACATACTTTCTGCATGTCATTGGACTAAAAATTGATAAACTTTTGTTTAAATTTGCCTTTTTAGACATACTTTTTGCCTGTTATTGGACTAGTCGATGCCGAGAAACTGAAGCCTGGGGATCTTGTGGTATGTTACACATTAAATACAAATTCATTACAATATTTTTTGTGTCAAATAAATAAGCAATTTTCTCTTTGTTTAAATGCTGATGTTATTTTCTTCTACTTAAATTGTTAACATTTTATTTTTAATTCTAGGGTGTGAATAAAGACTCGTATTTGATCTTGGAAACATTGCCTGCAGAGTAAGTTGCTCTTTGTTTACCTATCTCAGAAGGGTAGCCTTCTTTTTCTGCTGTAATTTTAATTCAGATGAATTGGATTCTTCTATATAAAGTTTTGGTTTGTTCATAAATGCATTTAAACTAATTGAAGCTTGAAGATCTGTATTATTCTCACACACATATCCTGCACTTAATTCAGCAGTGATTCAAGGATAGATGGAAGCTTTTAAAATGTTATGGACTACTGGTAAAAGAAGGAATGAAACTAGTTAATTATAATAAGGAATCAATACCCAATCTCAATGACCTTCTCACAATGTTAGTAGCCATCTCATATTCAGCCCTGATATGAAAAACAAGCCTCGCTATCACATTGGGGGTTAATTGTTTCTAACTTGGTATTTGTTATAAGTAAGGGATATTTAGATTTTCTAAACTATGATTAGCCCACTAATTGCAGAAGTCTGCGTTTTAACTTGAATGTTCAGGCTAAATCCTCATTGCTATCATTTCTTGGGCATTCTGATTTGAAATAAGTCGAATTGGCTCTAAATATAAGCAATGTGATCATCGAGGGTTTTTTGAAATGTGAAAAACAATTTTAATTTTAGAATAGTTTGACATGCCAATATTCATCACAGATCAGTTGATCTAACTTGGCTTGAATTTAATCAATTATTGTTTTGAGTGAAATAAAAAGCTGACTAAAATTTGATATAATGATGATTTCTTGAAGGTATGATTCAAGGGTAAAAGCTATGGAGGTTGATGAGAGGCCAACAGAACAGTATGCTGACATTGGTGGTTTAGATAAACAAATTCAAGAGGTGAGATGTCTTTTTTTGAAATACCTCCTTTTTGGAAATTTTGTTTTAACAAATTTTACACTATCTGCGCCACTCATTTTTAAGTGTTTTTGCATCACAGGAATGATAGTGGCGGCGGTGTAAATATAAAAAAGGAGTGCAAAAAAAACAAGGCTGCTAAAAAGTAGTTAAAAATTGGCAAATAGCATGCAAATTTAATTAAATTTTGTTCTAGAAAAATCTACAATTCTTCATAACTTGAATGAACCAGTATCCCTTGCTCAAGCATAATTTCCACAGTAAATTTAGTCTCCTCTAACAGGGGCGTAAAAATTCACCTCTAAATTTCTCCCCTATCCCACCCCACCCCCTCTCAAATCCTCAAACCTAAAATCTGTGGCCACATATAAAAAGCTATTAGTGTGCTACAGCTACTACACACTGTATTGTACTAAGAAAATTGCAATTTCTAATAAAAATATTACAATTATTTTTTGAATATTCAAAATAAAGAAACCCAAACTTACAGTTTCATTGAATACACACTTTACGTTAGGTTTCACCAAATATCAAATCCAAAAATAGTTGTAAGAAAAATCAGTACAATGCCCATTCCAAAATGCTGGCCTTGTTTTAAATGTAATTACTTACTGCCCAATGAAATATCAATTTAACACATTCCATAATATTTTTAAAAAAAAAGAAAAGTTCACTCTAGTAACAATACAAGAATAAACAAAAGACAAAATTTTCTGTGTAGGAAAAAATCCTACACAGAAAATCAAAGTGGCACGGATTATGTAGTGTAAAACGACTTGACACATTATTAAAATGTCTCATTTTAGCTGATTGAAGCTGTGGTTTTACCAATGACACATAAAGAAAGATTTGAGGCGCTTGGGATTCAACCTCCAAAAGGTACAATTATCCAAATAGGATTTTTACATGGTAATCTGTAAAAAGAATATGCATTTGTTGGCATTCATTGAGGGCATTGGTCACTGTTGCTCCCTGTATAGGATATCTATGACTTGATATATCTGATGTCACATTAGTTTTCTTTGTGCACCCATCCCTTGCAGATCTCCAGAGTACATCCAATAGATACTGTAATGTTTGTTTTTTTCTTTCAATGCAGGTGTGCTATTATATGGAGCCCCTGGTACTGGAAAAACTCTCCTAGCTCGAGCCTGTGCCGCCCAAACCAAGTCTACATTCTTGAAGCTAGCGGGACCCCAGCTGGTACAAATGTTTATTGGAGATGGAGCCAAGTTGGTCAGAGATGCATTTGCTTTAGCGAAGGAAAAACAGCCTGCAATAATATTTATTGATGAACTTGATGCTATAGGTACATTTTCACATTACCCTTCATTACAGCTTTTTGCAGAGCTAATTTACTATTTATAGACTTAAGAGACCATGAGTTGACAGAATCATATATGTCTTTTCATTGTTTGGTGGTCAGGAACCAAAAGGTTTGACAGTGAAAAGGCAGGAGATCGTGAAGTACAGAGAACTATGTTAGAGTTACTTAATCAAATGGATGGATTTCAACCCAATTCTATGATAAAGGTATGTTCATTAAAAATGTCAAGGCAATGTTGATTTAATTTATTCTCTAGCTTGGCTTCATTTGTTTAACTCTAAAATTTAATGCCCTTTAGTTTTATTAATTGTAAAAAAATTTACTGTTTCTCATTCTTAAGGTCATTGCAGCAACAAACAGAGTAGATATATTGGATCCGGCTCTATTGAGATCTGGTCGTCTGGACAGAAAAATAGAATTTCCACAACCAAATGAAGAAGCAAGGGCTCGTATATTACAGATTCACTCTAGGAAAATGAATGTGAAGTAAGAAAGAAATCAGTGGGTTTAAACAATTTAAAATCTTTTTAGTAACTAAGTCCACATTCAGCATTTTAACATGTTAAAAAATTGGTCTCTAATTTATTATATTATAATAATATATGTGGTTTTTTTCTTTAGCAAAGATGTGAATTATGAAGAATTGGCCAGGTGCACCGATGACTTTAATGGAGCTCAGTTGAAAGCAGTGTGTGTGGAAGCTGTAAGTGTTAAACTTTTATCTTGATCTTGATCTTTTGTTCTTTCTCTTTAACCCTTTACAGTGCCCGAAATGGCCGATTTTTTCCTTAAGCCTACAGTCCGTTGCGACCAAACCCGCCCGTTTGGAGGTTGTTTACTTTCGTTATTAGCACAAATCCATTGTACATTACTAATTATAGTTCTACCGGAAGAAAGCTTAGTTCTCAGAATTTATTTTGATACTAGTTTGAACGCAGTGTGTTTAGTGGTTCATTTTCTGCGATTTTTTAAAAAGTTGCAATTTTTTTTCTGTAAAAAATGGCTTTCCAAGCCTTGGATAAAATTTTGAAATAACTCTAATGAAGCTTCATTATTTCATGAGTCTAGAAGCAATAGTAAAGAATATGATATAGACATTAATTTAAATGACGCTTCTAGTGATAGGGATTCAAGTGAAGAAGATAATAGTAATAGTAGAGACGTCGATGAAAACGGACGTATGGATTCCACTCTGACTGATCAGCAAGATCATGAGTGGTCTAGGAATTTTTCACAAATCAAAGTGGGAGGGTCCCCCGAAACTGTTTTTAAGTTTAACTTTTGCTTCAATCATTTCTTTGTATTTAGGTATTTTTAATTTTATTTTCTTGCTTCTAGATTATTTTCTGTAAATTAATTAGATAAAGAACCTTCACTTAAAATGGAGTTATGTCCCCTTGCTTGGGCGCTGGGAGTAGAAAAGGCTGAATAGGCTTGGACTGTAAAGGGTTAATTGGTTCATATACTTAAGCCTAAATGTTAGAGGCAGATATAAATATTTTAAAATTGACATCCTTTTTATTGTGTACAGACATAAGAAGTTTTTAAACATTTCTTTTCCCAGGGAATGATAGCAATGAGGAGAGAAGCTGTTGAACTGACACATGAAGATTACATGGATGCCATTATTGAAGTCCAAGCTAAAAAGAAAGCCAATCTCCAGTACTATGCTTAAGTTGATTATGATGACTGACAGTGATGAGTTTTACTGAAATGGTACCTCTGTGTTATTTATTTTCTTTTACATTTGAATAACCGATCTGTTTTGAAGAATAAAATCTTTCTTATGACTTGCATTGTTTTGTTTTTTTAATTTTAAAAAAATATTTTAACATCCACCATTATCTATGTTAGTCAATTTAAATTCAGTTTTTGCTTCAGGATAATTTATTCTCTTCTCCAAGAAATAAATTCATCACTAGCTATGCTGAATTGAATCAGCTTTTTATTTTTATTTTTTTGAGTGGGAGCCATTTTAATAAATTATATCTGCTAAGAAAGATATTGTTGGCCCATGTTCATCTGTTCCAGTTAACCAACCCACAGTATTTCTGCATTTCATCTCGGTCCAACACCGGTTTATCTTTTCTTTCAGTTATTTTGAAATTATATAGTTCCAAAGAATTTTGTTATGAAAATTATTATAGGTCAGTTATGTGTTGACACTTATTGGTACCATTCCTGTAGATCTTTGAATATGTCCTATTTACACAAGTGTTGTTTATTTTTTAAAAACTATGGTTCTTGAAATATTATTGTGGAGGTAAAATATCAGGTTCTTTTTTAAGAAAACAAACACTTTGAACATTGACAAAGTCAAAGATAATCTTTTTTTTAAAAAAAAAGGTTTACAACTAACTGTACCAAAATATGTACATTGGTATTTAAAAGCCAGAATTGTCATATTCTATGTCTAAAAAATAAGGAACCAACCAATGCTGTCATGATAGTAGCCTCAAGAGTATCAGAACCTAATTTAGTCATGGTTGTCATAAAAGACATTATTGTATGCAAAATAATGAAATACATTTGTTTTTAAAAAATCTCAAATCTAGTGCCTTTTATTATTATTTGGAAGTGAGTAGGACACTTGAGCACTGAAAACAAAAAATTCATTTGAAGTAATTGAAGTCACAAACTTTGAATCTTCAGTCAAACCCTTTAAACACAAACTTCACTGTATGCACAACTGCCTCTATGTGTCTCTTCTTTCTTATCCATTTTGAATTCAGTAAAATGCATGTGAAGTATTTGGAAGATTATTGGAAACCTTTTCAACTAATGGGCTTTCAAGACACCAAGTTTCATCAGTGAAAACACATTTAATACAGTTGTATGGTATATTGTTAAAGTAAAATGTGCATAGAAATCTATGTATTTAATAATAATAAAAGTTTAAAAGATTAATGCGACCACTAATTCCACACTTCTATTAAATGCTCAGAATTGTGAAAAGTATGAATTATTTGTTAAGATGTTAGGGAATAATTTGAAAAGCTTAAGGGTGAGTGTGGGTTGGAACAGTTAAGATGGTGAGAGGGGATAGTTATAAATGGAGTCCTTCATTTATCATCCTAAATAATTGTTATATTGGTCTGCAGCCATTTTTGAAGATTATAAATTTATCTGCTTTGAATATATTTTGGAAGTCAATGGATTTTTTAAATGTCATATTTATAGACTTTAAAAAATGGAACTGAATCTTCCTTGACAGAGCTGCTAGTTGCCGACCACTGGTCTAGCTAGCATTAATTTGATTAATCATAAAAGAGTTTGTTTGTGTAAAGCTTATTAAAACCTACATTCTTACTAGTAAACAAAACAGAAAACACAAGGTATATTAATATTTGTGTTTAAATAACACAATTTAATTCTAATTATACTATACCAAAGTATATCAAAATCATTAAAGTTAACTGAGTCAACTACATCCAACTTGCAATATTGGTCAACATAAAGATGTGTAACAAAATACATATTTTTTACATGCAATTGCATAATGTAAAAAAAAAATGATGATTTTTCAGAAATGTATGTATAATATATAAAACTAAGAAGACACTAATAAAAATGCCAGAACCAGTTACAATTTATTCCATAGAAGTGACTGTAACAGGTAATACAGCCAGTGCTCGACTTACGATCTATGCAACTTACAACCATTCGACTTTATGACCACAATCACTAGCCATATTAGATTTCAGATGCATTTCTGCCTCAATTATCAGTCCAATGGTGTTGTCTGCAATAATCGGCGGTTGTTAACTAAGGAGAGGGAGGCATGATGCTATGATGATGATAGGGTAATAAGGGGAGAGACTGCAATCAGGTTAGCACAATATAAAATGAGTAAAACAGAGTAGAGTTAAACCTGAAAAAAGGAACGCAACAAAACAACGAACGTTGCTGCCCACGGATACTACTTCTAAGCTAAGTGCTATTTTTTAATTTTATTTTTATACCGTTTTTTTGTTTTGTTCGCTGACGAAGGCTTTCTGCTGACACGTTCGTTGTTTTGTTGCGTTCCCTTTTTCAAGTTTAACCCTACTCTGTTTTACTCATTTTATATGATGATGATATGCTGCTAGCTGGCGTCATCAATTTAAAAAAAATAACACGGTCATGCTCAATAAACCTAGGTCCATTGACTTCCCCAAGCACGGCTAAAGCTTGTTGATGGATAAGCTCTTCAGAATTTGAAAATTAAACTCCCATAGAAAATTATGATTTATAACAATAATACAAAAAATTTATGATATAATTTAACTAAAATATTTTTAGAACCTCACTTCACATTACTGTACACATAGAGTACTTAACTTACAACCAAATCGTGTTACGACCGGTCTGTCAGAACCGATCGTAGCCGTAAGTCGAGCACTGGCTGTATTGAAAAATTAAATGCATCTTAAGTTTTGGGTGCTGTAGAATGCTATTAACTGTTAACAAGTATCTTTACATCAAACAAGGAACATAAATTTATCACATTTTTTCATAACTCCATATATGACCACAAGTAGTGCAGGTCTTTGAATAACTATCCTCCTCTTCATCATAAATTTCTTCTTCATACTCATGCTGATGACCTGACAGATCTTTTCTCCACAAGCTGCTTCTCACTGACATCCGTAACTCTGGAAAAATCATGTTTAACATGAGAGAAATTTTAAACAAATTTCCCCACCCCTAAAATTACCTGGCTTTGGGACATGTTAAATGTCATTTTGGTCGTTTTAGATTGACTTTATTTCATAATTTTTGTAATCTCTACAAGTTTGGGCTGATGGAATTTTGTTACTGGGGTTTAGACCAAAAAAAATTAATTGGTTATCACTGCCATTTTCATGACTGCGAAAAAAAATGTTAATTTCGTGATCTAGTTTTTAGAAATGACAGTTTTCTTTAATAAATTTTAAAAATATATAACAACATTTGGTGGAATATCTTTGTAACGCAAATTAAAAAGTTTATTCTTAGGCAGGTTCTGGTAATGTTTCGTTGCTGCATTCATGTACTGGCATCTTTGCAACGGTTGGGGATATGATGTTGCTATTCTAACAGCTCCTAGCTGATGCCAGGGCAGCCTTGAAGCTTTCGACCGATGTCGAGTTCACAGTGGCATCGTTCAGGAGGTTCCATGCTATTATTGTGCGTGGGAAGAAAGATTGTTGATACTGCACTGTGTTGCACTGAGGCACTTTGAAGCATTTGCTATTGTTTCTTGTGTAATTGTTTATTGGAATGTCAGTGGTGAAGTCGGTGTTCAGTGAGCGTTTTGCTCTGATCAGTCTACCCGGCTTCTGTGGGGTGAGGTACGTCCCTGCTGGCATGGCCGGCACCAGTCCCATGATCACTTTATATAAGAATATCAGGCGGAGTCCCTCTCGGCTGTCTTTAAGGGGGGGGGGGGTTGTCAAATCTTTTTAAGAGGCCAGTGACGAAGCCTGGGGTGGTGGATTTGTAGTCTCGAGCGATAAAAAGCACAGACTTACGTTGAATTAGCTCCATCCTGTCCACGACTTGCTTAAGGTGTGGGTCCCAGATGATGGCACCATATTCCAGCAGTGGTTTGGGGGTAGTTCAAGTCATCGTATGTATGCTTACCGGGTACATTTTTGCAATGCAACATTTTTTTAAAACAAAATATTTGCAGTTGCATTTACATGATCAAACTGATGGAATAACTTTATGAATCATCTTGACAGGAAGTGGATTAACTTTATGAATCATCTTGACAGGAAATGGAAGGTCTTTCATCATTTTGCCTGTTTTCTCATCTAATGGTATATTTTATTTGATTAACTATATCTAGTTTAAGGATTACATCAATCTACACTACCTGATTTTAAATATTAGGCATACATCTGTGATGAAACCAAAAGCTTGACATAAAATTCCAATACAGTGCTAATTTAAGAACACCTTGCTAGTGCTAGAACGCCCCCCCCCCCCTTACACTTTTTGGTTGTTTTAGTATAAATTGTCCCCCTTTATTGTCTTTAGTGTGCCTATAACTCACTGAGGACTGTGTCATGAAATGTGCTGTAAAAACCTCCAACCCCCTATGTCATGCATTAGCTTACTCATTACTCATGGGGAATTTGGATTACACATCTAAAATGTACTTCATTGTTCTCTATCAAACGCATTATCCAAATCAGTCGATGATAAATTATATACCGGTAACCTGAACTATAAATACTGTGATAGAATAAAGAAAGAGTCCTTCTAGATCATCATGCTATAGTGACCACATCATTACTTCATGAGTCGGAAGCCGGCCAATCTAATCTTCCTGGTTGCCATAGTGCAAGAAACGACTGCACCTTACCAGTTGGATTGAGGATACTTCCTGAGGCCGGATTCCAAGAACTCTGCCCAAAACTACACATCCGGAAGACCAAGCCTTAAGCCTACATCAATTAGGACTGCATGTTGCAAGGACTCTTCAGCCACAACACACCGCTTGGAAGTCCACACCCCAAAACGTACAGCTGGAAAAGCTATTCCACAACATACAGTGATGCCCAGTTTTGTTCTCGCCCTGAGAAGCCACACAGGAGAGATCTGGAGGAACCACTTCCAACACTGAAGTAACCTCATATATTGATCGATGAAGCCAGATCATCAATCATTTTATTTTGATAAAGTAAGTTGTAAATGGTCTGATCACTTTTATTACAAAGCAATGACTATGATGAAATGTTAGGCTTTACGGGTGACCAGTAACCATAGTCCTTAGAACATAAGATTGTAAATTGTATGCAAAAGTAGATCTAAGCCATTATTATTATTATTATATGCTATGAATTTTCATATCCTTAAACTTTTAATATAACTTCTATGAATTGCTGGGAATGCTATGTAAATAATTTTTTTTATTTTATGAAATTGGTTATAGATTTCTTTGATTCACATATATGTGAATATGGTTGAAATTATTTCCCTTTGTGCATGAATTGAATGAAACCTAAACCCCCAGCAGGTGTTGACACTTATGACTGTCATCCACCTTCATTGAATAATATAAGTCATTTCACCACAAGGGCGTAAAACTACACTAACTGATAAGCAAAAGAGAAATCATCAAAGTATTCTTAGGTAAACAAAATATTCATTTTACAAAGATTTTCTAGAAGATAGGAAAGATCCAGAGAAGCTCATTCTTGTAAACGGCAACAGAATTAGTGCACAATCGCGTTTTTTGCAAAGCACCTGGTCATCAAGATAAACACCATGCGGTTATGAAATATATGAAAAGCGTAATGCTAAGCACTAACCTTTCAACTTCTTGTCAAATTTCTTATGCTTTGATTTTTCTCTATTTTTGTCTCTTTCTTCTTTAGCTTCTTGGAGTTTTTCCTCACTTCCCCAGATTTCCAAAACTCTCTTCCATATCTGTAGAAAAGATTACTTTTAATGAGACATAATTTATGGACGAGCTTTTCTATCCTTATAAAATGTAGTGATGCACACCGGTACTTATTAATGGACAAATAATAAAAGTGCCAGTGAAGTAGTTGTTATTTTACACATCTTTTCTATGATAATACTTGGTCTAAACCATAAACATCTTTAATGATCAGAATCCATGCAAACTTTAAACAAATTTAAAACAAAATATGCAATACAATTTTAAGTGTTGCCAGACATTTTCCTGCCCTTGTGTCTAAATAATTATTGATTATTGAAACACAGAAAAAAAAGGGGAACATTTTCTCGTGGGCAAAGACATTGTCTGACAGGATTTTGACAGATTTCAAAACACAACATTTTTTAATACAATTTGGATTAATTATAGATTACCTTATTCCCTTACTGAACTTTGTGTCCTAGTTATTTGTTACAACTTGAACATTTAACAGCTAAGTACAGATATCAAAGTTAATTAAAAGATAAGTACTACAGAGCAACTCCACAGAGAATATAAGGGTTTTATTTATTCTATACTCATTGCACTTTATATCAATAGATGGGTGTGAGAATTTCAGGACTGATCACTAAAAGTAGCACTTATGTGAGGAATATACATGCATATCACTTGATAGGTCTGAGAATTTTGAGATATATAATATAAATAATAGTTGCACATATGTAAAGAATATACATATACACACTAGATAGGTGTGAGAATTTTGGGGTATATAACTTATAGTAGCACATATGCAAGGAACAGACACCTATATCACTACATAGGTGTTGTAATTTTGGGGCAGATAATTAGTGGTAGCACATATGTAAAGAATTGACATGCATATAGTGCTGCGAGGATTAACAATATTATTATCACTTATTTATGACAGAAATACTTTTAAAGATTTCTCTTTTACTAACAATTATAACGATTTTTATTCACCTGAGAGTGCAAATATAGTTTCATATCCCCCCATTTTGGGTTATGAGGATTTTTGCGCACTATATACTTGAGTGCAGGCTCTCTCTTATCAAAGTCCTCATCTTTTAACAAGTAGCTATTCTTCGCATCAGTTTTTGTAATTAATGTGTGCTTCTCTTCATCTCTGAAATATGGGCAAGTCAAACTTTAAAATGTAAATAATTATTGACTTGAAAAATGTATGATCAGTAGGATAAACCGCCTTGTCAGAAGATTAAGTACTAAATTTTTTTCAAAGATGACCAAGTCAAACTAATAAAATAAATGTGATCCTTGAGTTAAGATATATAATGTGCAATATAAGTTTAAGGTATACATATCACAAACATCAATCAATATGAAAGAACAAAACTTCTTTTAAAAACTAATTTAATGATTACAAAGATGTATGAGTTTTTCCAATGCCATGATCAACCGGGTCTTGGAAATCTTTAAAAAAACTTTTACTTTAAAAATAGTTTCTACACACCGGCATTTATCACACACTGGTTGGTCAAACTTGCTGTATAGATATGAATCCAGAAATTCTTTGCCGCATTCTTCACAGAACAGGTTGTCAACTTCTATAACAGGGCCTAAAGACAAAAAAATATTGGCTATTCAACCTGTATTTTATAATTATTGAGAAATTAAAGGGGATTATTATTACACACTTAACATTACTATTAGGGTGCTGGGTGGCCGAGTGGTCTAAACTGAGCAAATCTCAAGTTGGTGGTCTGGAGTTCAATTCCAGCTAGAGCAAAAACACCACCAGCACCCCGGGTAGATGGGACTCGTTAACCTTGGACGGCAACTCATCTAAGAGAAGGAAACTCTGAAATCAAACCCGAAGATGGAGTCCCGAAAGGCGGATAACATTGATACAATGAAACATTCCGACAACTCCTGCGACGTCACTGGTGCCAAGCTGTATCATCCAATGATGTTCCCTTGGCGATCCCTCAAGTATAATAATCCCAGGCTATGTGGATTTCGTCCTACGAAGCCCACTCCATCGTCACATTGTGACGGACGGATGCCAGCAAAACATTGCTACAAAACTAATGTACTACTAAAGATACAATTATATTATAATCTTAATTTACAGTAAGCTGATAAATATATTTTACACTGATATTTTTTGAAGTGAAGTTTGGGTAAAAAATCATCAAAATGTACATAATTTCTCATTGCATATCAAATACCTGGTTCATGTGTAACTGTAAGAAATTCTTGCTTGGTTACTTTATTAGTGCTGGTTACTCCATCCAATTCTTCCAAAAAGAATCCAGCCCCGGTATCTTTCTCTATAGGTGCTCGCTTAACTTTACTGTCTACATCACTGAAATGTCAGTTTTACCCAAATATTTGTACAAGAGATTTAATACTAATATATGCACTAACATTTTCTTATTATGCATTGGGCCTAACATAATAACCATTTTAACATTGTAGAGCACAGTTGCCAAATGACACCCTATAGGCACAACCAAGTCATTGGTAGGTTATTTTTAGCTAGTTCATTTAACATTGTTTATTCCAAATGCGTTAAATAATTAATCCAATGGCATTTAAAAAGTTAGTGAATTATTTCCCCTATATAGCATAATTTTTGTTTAAGTGCACTTCTAATGTATAATCATGAAACTTAATCGGTGCTATATGAGATGAACAGGCTGAATATACTCTGATAGATCTTTAAGAGTCCGTTTTGTTATTCTTGATTGCTTGAGAAGTAATGCATTTCTTTTGTTCCTCTCAACTCTGGCCTTTTCTGCAGCTGTCAGCTTTGATGTTTGGCTTGAAGACATAGTTCTGCATGAAAAAAAAGCACTTTATAAAGCTTAGAATTTTGGGGAAGACTTAAATCAATTTGTAAAAAAAGAATTTAATGCACATGTTATGGTTTAATAAGACAAACTATTTGTGTAAGGAAAATAGTATGGTTTAGCTTCATTTAATACAAAAAACAACAAGGAATGTGTTGACTAATTTTATATTATTGCGGTCAATTTTTTTTAAATTACCATTTTTCAATTTCTTTCTTGTTTTTCTCAACTTTGAATTTTTTTTATTTTTGTGGTACATTAAGTTTCATGAGTGAAAGTATTATACTTATATAGTATAGCTACAAATAGTTATTCTCTTTTTTAAATACATCACACAGAAAAGAAACAAACAAACCCAAACTCAAACAAACCCTAACTATTTCACTTTTATATATATTCTAGCCAATATACCCGGCGTGGCCCGGGATTGCATTAGGACCCCAATCCCAGCACAGTCCAGTTTCCTGGTGTGATCCCAATGGCATCGCGTAACTGATGGGTTCCAGTTTACTGTTGGATCTCGTTCCCCATTAGGATCCTGTTACTCTATGGAATCATGCTAAGTGCGGTTGTTGTTAGAATAATCTTTTAGATCCCATTATATATCCGTGTAGAACAATATATAACCATTCTTGAACATTCTAGATTAAATTTAATGTCCTCCATGAAACGTGTAAAAAATTACTTTTCTACGCAATTATTTTTCAAATACGAAATATTTTAAAACTAAATTGCAATATTATATAACTATAGTACATTTAAATTAAAATAGGGGCCCCTGCATGGGGGCCCATTTAATACAGTAACGTTTAAGTACAGTACCGCGTTAGGGGGCCCTATAAAAATCATTCTCATTCAGATAAATTATGGAGTTAAAATTTTTCCCTTTAAAATCGGTTTAAAAATGCCATATTTATAGTTTTTTTTTAAATTATCAACCTTTCTAGAAAATTCCACAGCGACCCTGCATGGATTGGATATTACTATTTTTAAATCCACAGATATATTACGGACTAAGAAGGGAAATGCTACAAAGCTAGGCCTAAATCCATCAATTCACATAGAACCTATAGTGTTGTCTTAGTCTATTGATATTTATATAGCTTAAATAAGGATAAATGAAATGGGGCCCCGGCCCCCAGAGGGATGGATATTATGAGTTCAGTACCCTTCGGTATTTGAATATGGATAATCAAGTGTATGTGTACTAAGTTTGGTCAAGATCCATCTATTCCTGTAGAAGTATTTGTTGTTAATTTGAGTTATAGTTATATTGCTTAGTAACTTAGTAGGAAAGAAACAACATTTTGGGTGCCCGGCCGGCCCCCCCCCCCCCCCCCCCC
>CAXITT010000002.1:2832675-2845835 GCA_964033795.1 Lymnaea stagnalis | reverse complement strand
CGGCCCCCCCCCCCCCCCTGGAATGTTATGTAAAAAGTTTATAATCCCTGGAGTATGGAGTTCCTTCAGGATAATAATGGACATAATATAGTCAAGTTTGGTCAAGATCCATCAATCCGTGTAAAAACGTATTTGGAACAAACAGACAAACTCACAAACAAATGTTCACTTTTATATATAAATATATATGATATAAAGTCGGTTAAAGCCCATGATTTTTTTTTTCCAATTTAAGCCAATTACGTTAAATTGTTAATAAACTCAATACTACAGAACTATGACCATATTCATATTATTATGATTCATGAATGATAATTATTAAATAATAGTATATAATATATAAATGTAGCCTACCATACAGAGGACAAGGTAAAACATTCAAGCCTGCATTGAAGCTTATGTATTTCCGTTGATAACTGTACAAGTTTTGAAAGGTACTATTGCAATAAATGATTCAGAGTTCTACAATTTACAGATAATTATTATACAAATTGAGTTACAAATAGTTTAGTTAGTTCTGTTTTTAGTAAACTCAAAAACTGCCAGATTTAAAAACAGTTCAAGCCTTATTTATTTTATAGTTTAAGTAAGCCTTCCTGGTAGGCCTGAAATGGCGTAATCAAAATTTGTGTCTTGTTTTTTAAAACAGGGTGTTGATTCCCCTTGTTTCCTGTTTCTCTGCCTCACTGACGTCAGCTCCTTGCTAGACCAATCTTGTACGTCCGCAAGTGCCCTGGCCAAGGAAGAATAACCACCTGATCAATTTATAATTGTTGTTTTTAACCAAAATACCGTGTCTAGGTAACACAAAAATCAGATTGACGGGTATATCATAAATGGTGGTTCCACACACTTATCTTAACACCATACACGTGGAGAAATTTGAAAGTGCAAAGAATTTACGAGAACATTTTACCTGAAACTTGTTTAAAATTGTATAGTACCAGTAAACATGAGTGTCGATGCTTATGGACCAAGTTCCCAAACGCTTACGTTTTTAGAGACGGAAGAAGCAGATCTAATTGGTGCCGATACTCAAGGGTCTGAATATGACTTCACTGATTTCACCCTCCCCTCTCAAACCCAGTCACAGACTCAGCAATCTCATCAGGATGTAAATGCAAGTCAAAACCAAAGCCAAGTATGTTAATGTAGCCTAGTCTCATTATTTCATTATAAATAAGTGTAGGCCACCCGTTATTTATCTATTAAATCACACTTCCAACATTCATAGATGGTTTAGCATCAAAGTTTGTAGTACTCAGTCAGTAGTCTGTAGGCTTTTTACTATTAATTATGAATAGGCACTATAATAGTTGTTAGTTTAGTCATCATAATTTGTACTATTACTAGTAGTAGTCAGTACACTTTTTTCTATTAATTATTAATAGGCACTACAGTCTAGCGACCCCTCCCCCCCCATATTTATATAGGCCCTACTGCCTACTGCTCCTTTACTATTTAATAGTGCCTACATTCTCTTTACTAGTATTAGTCAGTACACTTTTTTCTATTAATTATTAATAGGCACTACAGTCTAGCGACCCCCCCCCCCATATTTATATAGGCCCTACTGCCTACTGATACTTTACTATTTAATAGTGCCTACATTCTCTGAAATTATAAAGTAGCCTAGACTTCCACCAGTTCACTAATGCTAACATTATGCAGAGAGGAGCCTACCCTATTTCCATAGAATAGATGATAGGCTGATGATAATAATTTGACTGAAACTTAGACTTTAATAATTTGTTCCTGCTTAATGAGGATTGTGGTTTCCATTCATCACTGTCATCAATGATATGTGCAACTCTAAAATAAGGTTTTTCTCTCTTCATTTTACAGAAATACAATAAGAATCATAATAACATGACAATAACGATTCTGTAAATTTACACAATACACACCACTAATTTCCCAAGGCTGCCATCTTGGTTGCCATGACAGCCTGAACAGAGAATCCTATGCCTAAACAGAAACTCAAAGTGGTGTGGATTGCGTAAATTGACAAAAAATTTATATGTATGCCAATATAGGGCTACAAATGGCCATTTTGTTATTGTGAGCTGGGTCTTAAGTTGCACACATAAGCCTACAGTGTAGGCAACACTACTTTTGGGGGAAATTTTGAATTTAAAAAAAAAGAATTTAAATTTATTAGACTACATAACATTGAGCACTTAATTTATCAATGGTGGTATTTACAATTTTATAATGGTCTCTTTCTTTTTAATTGTTCAGGTAAATGGTATTGATCATGTTGTTGAAAATGGAGATGTCAATATCACTGTGTCAACAATTACACAAGGTGTTGGCGAACTCAACTTTGAAGAAGAACCAGAGGAAAATCAATTTTATATGAAGGATTTACCAAAGCATGCATGCTCGTAAGTAGCTATTCTGGACATATTTTTTTCGTTTTTTTTTTTATTTTGGATTAAATTTATATTGACTTGTCTAATATGTATTGAGGGCTTTGTTTAATAATGTTTTTATATTTTCTAGCTATTGTGGAATTCATGATCCTGCTTGTGTGGTCTTTTGTAATGCTAGCAAAAAGTGGTTTTGCAATGGAAGAGGAAATACGTCTGGCAGGTAACGTACTGATAATGATTTTGGTAATGGAGGTTTAGATATAACTTATTCATACGCCCATTAAACATTTTGAAAAGATTTTCCACAACAACAAAAAAATGCCTAAAAACAAAGTATGCATTTTTTGTCATCAAAGGCATTTCACATTTTGAAGTAAGAAGCTGTTATGTAAATGGGTAAACTTCTGTCGTAAACGCTTTTCCTATTTCCTTCATTTTCCCCTTCAAAAATACATTTGATTGTTTTTCCGTCCAAAACTTGTGGATATACCCCAAAACTTTTTTCTGCATTATTGTGCGACTTAGCGATGGCTACAACAGACATGTTTACTCTTACGATTTTGGCGTACAATGTACGATTTTGAGGTGTAAGATTATATACACTGTATGTTTATTTTTTCTATAAATATAAGGTATTGAAAGATTTTGTGATTGATATCGTACGATTTTGAGAGTTTGAGGGTAAACAGGTCCGCTACAATTGTTAAGAAATCATTGTGTCATTTTTCCTTTATCTTCCCCTTGAAAGATGGGAGAAACTGATTTCGGGGGTGGGGCTGAAAATTTGACCTAATGTGTTGTCATCATCAGCGAGTCTATGTGCCAAGTTTCAGCTGGAAGGGGGTCAGTTAGCCTTTCAAAGATTTTGCAACAAGGAAACACACGAAGATGCGAAGTTAATATAAAGGATTTTAAAAAAGACAATGCCCTTAATAATCTTTTTTTTTTGTATACTATTACATGTCTTTTTTATAATTTTTCTGTCATTCAAATAACATTTTCTTTGTTCTTAAACTTGATTGTTGAAAGGTATAGGCTGTCTTGTTTGCAGATTTCTTTTACAGTCTGAACATTTAAAAAGCATTTTCTGAGTAGAAAATAAAATATTTTGCACTTTGATCCATTTGGAACATCATTATTTTATGTACTTTTTTTTTTGGTGCAAATGATTTGAATAGTTTACAATTTTGTTCCATCAAACTATATCATTTAAAAATGAATTCATTATAAACATACAGCAGTATAATATCCAGATTTAAAAAAACAACAAACTTTTGTTAGTCCACACTGCAGAGTGTTTACAAGTGTAAGTTGTTAAGGATTGTGTAACAGACAAGAAATGGGTTGTGGAACCTGGATTTAGATTTACTTATAATTTATAAAGGGTAATAACTAAATTCTAGACTTCGTTCTGTGGACATCCACTGTGTTTTAGTATTTTTTTTTAATTGAGCGTTTTAGGGAAAATCAAAAGGATCACTCCAAATGTAAAAGGAAAAAGGCGCATAAATGGAATCAAACAGAATTTTTATTCATGGGCCATGTACGTAAAATTCTAAACGCTGTTACACTGATACTTCAATAATGTATTTTAAAGTTTTAGTCACTAAAATCATTATAAGAGAAATTTTTCCATGTATGGTATGCAAAACTGTAGTACTACTAATAGAAGCACATATAGACACATTCCTGTTATTGCGTTGTGTGTGTCAGTTATGATTATAGACCTCACAATAGCAATTGCTTTTACTAGGGGGCCATCGATAAATTTTAATATCATTAATTTATTTTTTTTGTTAAGATTTTTTTACCTCTTCCCCAAATGCTACAATGTAAAAATTTAGACATCCTTATCATACACTGGCACAAATTTTTGAACTTATTTGTGCCTTCCTCCTTGCATTTTGAGAAATTTGAAGACAATTTTTAATCTAAGTACCTATAATTTGAAATTTTCTGAAAGAATATTTCTTCTAGTATCTCAAAACTTGATTTTATTTTAGTTTGAACAATTTATGGAGTATTAGGTTGGGTTAAATTCAAAAGTTCAGTAGTAAAGTTTTACTCATTCTGTAAAGGTCAAGTTCTAAATCAATATCATAATATTAAAACAAATTCTTTTCATACCATAAGATCCCTTGTCCAGTTAATTTTTGGAAAATGTATACTTGTAAGGGTCTCTGAATTCATTTAGTAACGGGATTTTGTCATTTTTGACAAGCTTATGAAAATTCTGAAAATCGCCTGACTCTACATAAATATGCAACTGACAGTCATAAGGTTAAATTTACTTGTTGAAAAATAGTCCATGCTCCAGTGAAAGATAAAAGTAACAGTTATTTCTAGTGCAACAATTAGACTTTAATTAAGAAGCAGTTATTGGTTGTTCTCTTTTCAATTATTCTTTTCTTTTCTTTTTTTTATAGTCACATAATCAATCATCTTGTGAGAGCTAAAACAAAAGAAGTTACTTTACATAAAGATGGCCCACTTGGAGAAACAGTGCTTGAGTGCTACAACTGTGGCTGTCGCAATATTTTTCTCCTTGGATTCATCCCTGCTAAAGCTGAATCTGTTGTAGTCTTACTATGCAGACATCCTTGTGCTAATCTAAGCAACCTAAAAGATATGAACTGGTAAGTAGCAGATGATTTGTCATTATTTCATTATGCAGCTGGTAGGAATTAAATTGTCTCAAAGTAATTTTCTTGCACATGAAAGAACAGTTGACAACACATATACATTAATTAAGATATATACAAAAGCATATGCAGTTGAAACTTGGATTGTTGCATAATTTTTTCCAGAAAAATGCTTGCAATCCACAGCACTCAAATATCAAAATGCATCAGAAATAATGGAACCTCGGATGATTTGTTCTATAACCAAAATATGTCTATATAACAATAACTACAAAATACATTTTAATAGCTCATTGTTTAAATTTAATATAAGTATTTAAACATATTTATTAAACTAAATCATCTCTGTTGTTAGAGGAGTGGGGTTGTTGTGTTTTAGAGAGGAGTGGGGTTGTTGTGTTTGAGAGAGGAGTGGGGTTGTTGTGTTTGAGAGAGGAGTGGGGTGTTGTGTTTGAGAGAGGAGTGGGGTTGTTGTGCTTGATGACTTTGACTGACATTAACACCAGGAACATATCCATAAAGACTATAACTAAGGACCCATCCAATAAATACTTAATAAGGAACCTATCAAATAATGCTCTGCTTCTGTCTTACTTTTTAACCTTTTTCTCTACGGGGTCAATTGTTACCAAAGAACAGTCACTGCACTGGAAAACAACCCAAGTGATCACTGTAGTTAACACTACGAAACAGTATATACCTGCCATTACAAGGGAGGTGCAGATTGTGTGACTGATCATGTGAGCCGGTTACCCATTAGCTCACTTGTGATCATGTGCCGTTCAGCACACACAGCCTACTGGTATTGCAAGACATAGCTCATATATCCAGTCAAAATTTATTGTAAATTTTTCTAGTCTTGTGAATTACTTATAAACCAGTTAGTTGCAATCAGGTGCTTAGAAATGTATACATACATGTAGATATACTCACATACTGTGTATTCATAAACAAATTTATGTTCAAATAATTTGTATTGACAGTCAATTCTATAAACCCTGTATTATTTTATCATTACATTCAACCCTTTTCTATATTTTTGCCAAGTAACAGTTCTTAACTGTAATAAGTTTTTGTGATGAACACGCCTTTTGTTAAAGCAGTTTAATGCTTACTGTTTGCATCCTTGCAAATATAAGGGTATCTTAAACTTGATTGGTGGAAACTAAAGTAAGAATTTTCCTGTTTAAAAATTTCTTTCAGGGCTTATCAGACCTGTTTACACTTACGATTTTGGCGTACAATGTACAATTTTGAAGTGTAAACATTATATATAATGTATGTTTATTTTTACTATAAATATAAGGTATTGAACGATTTTGTTATTATATTGTACGATTTTAAGAGTTTGAGGGTAAACAGGTATGGGCTTATTCTAATAATCAATTTTACAGGGACCCGAGCCAATGGCAGCCTCTTATTAATGACCGTTCCTTTTTATCGTGGTTGGTTAAAGTGCCAAGTGAACAAGATCAACTAAGGGCTAGGCAAATAACAGCACAGCAGATTAACAAATTAGAGGAACTGTGGAAGGTTTGTAATCATGCATTAAAAATTGGATTAAAATATTTAACAATGCATGTCATGAAACTGCTGTTTTTACCATTGACCCTGAAGATGGTCCTATTCCAAATCACCTTTTATATACAGAACTATAATAAATTGCTGCATTACATTAAATTTTGTATTAGTTTCCATATATTCAATAGTTTTCATATTTGTGTCTCCTTATCTCATAAAAACAAAATTTAAATTTGATGAAAGACTATTTAACAATGTCATCAACTGCCTTTCAGTTAAGAAACAAAATGATGCACAAAATCACAAAAGTGGGACATGCCTTTGGGTTTAGAAGAATGGTTGGTTAATCTGAATGAATTACTGCATTGGCATATTTTTTAAAATTTTATTCTTGTTCCAATTTAAATTGTACCACACAGTATCATCTTAATTTTAGTGTTTTGTACATTTTAGGATAATCCTGATGCTAAACTGGAAGATTTAGAGAGGACTGGGCTGGATGAAGAGCCAACTCAAGTGCAGCTCCGGTATGTGTTTTTTGTTTGTTTTTTTTGTTTGTTTTTTTAACCAAATTTTAAACAAATCAGTAATAATGTATTTCCACCTTCCTTGGAAGAAATAGAACCTTAGTATGTGAAATAGAATTATACAACCCATTCCCCCCCCCCCCCCCCCGCGGACCGACCGACCTAAATCACAGCAACAATAAACATGCAGGCATTAATTTGGGAGAGAGCGACATGAATTGGGTGTTAGTTGCCTTTCAAAAATCTAATTTTAGAATCCAAGGAAGTTAATCTGAATAATCACAATAATTCCTAAAATTTCTATGTAATAGCATATTGTTAAAATGAAATGGAGATTTATGTCACATCATTTTAACAGTGTTCATTTACCATTTCAACTTGTCTATATTTACATATATTTTTTGTCTAGCTATGATGATCCCTACCAATACCAGAACATCGTTGGGCCTTGTCTATATTTACATATATTTTTGTCTAGTTATGATGATGCCTACCAATACCAGAACATCTTTGGGCCACTGGTCAAACTTGAAGCTGATTATGATAAAAGATTGAAAGAGTCTCAAACTCAGGATAATATTGTTGTTCGTTGGGATACGGGCCTCAACAAAAAAAGAATTGCTTACTTTTGTCTTTCTAAAGCAAATGATGGTAAAACTTTGATATTCAGTTTTCTATATTAAATTATATTAGTGTACTTTAATAAAAACAAAACAGTTACATCTGAATTCTTTTAGGAATAGTTTGTGTGCACCTTTATTGACCAATAGTTGTATTTTAGTTGGCACTATTTTCTTGGTACAGAGATGAAGCTGATGCACGGCGATGAGCTAAAACTGCGATATGTTGGAGAGCTTCAGAAACCCTGGTCTGGTGTTGGTCATGTTATCAAGATTCCAGACAGTATCCTTGGTGGCATATATTTGTTTAGCTCTCTTTTAGTGTAAGAGTATATTTGACTTATCAAAGACAAGGAAAGCACTAAATTAAACCAATCATTCATTCTTCAAGGCCCCAAAAAAATATTACATCAGTTTAGTTTCATAAAATTTAACACAGCTGGCATAATCTTTTCCAAACCCTGAATCTAATGCAAACTTTTTGGGAAAAAAAAGTTAACTTGAAATTGACCTTTATTTAGGAGCATGTAATGGCAGAAGATGAAAAGGATTTATTGTTAAGGAATGCGGTGGGCTGAAGAATATTGACGCAACACTTGATTCACTGTTTATACATTGCTCCGAGTCCTTGTTAAACCTTAACAAAGAAATCAGACCATAGTGATGAAATTGCAATTGAATTAAAAAGCAATGCTGGTGTGCCTGAAACCTGTACTCACAATTTTGTCTTGGATTTTGTTTGGAAGTCAACATCTTTTGATAGGTAGGATATGTTTTATATATGATGGCTTTTTGTCAGAAATCCAACTGTCACATTTAACTACTTTAATATTTTTCATAACGGTATTGATGGCAAAAGTTTGGGTTATTTTGGAAAATTTCTCAAATGCCGTAATACATTTATCATCATCTCAGAAAAATAATCAAGTAAATTCTATTTCAATTAGAATGCAGTCGGCACTGAAAACCTTTGCTGTTGATGAGACTTCAGTTTGGGGCTACATCTACCATAAACTCCTTGGTCATGAGGTGGAGGATATTGCTCTCAAATGCACCCTTCCCAAACGATTTTCAGCCCCAGGTTTGCCTGAACTCAATCACTCCCAGGTGTATGCCGTTAAAACTGTCCTGCAGCGTCCTCTTAGCCTTATTCAGGTAGGATTCTCCTATTTCTTATTTACCGATCAATATAACTTATGGTCGAGCTTTCTCAGTTGATATGATAAAAATCTACATCCCCTAAATAATTTGATAGAAGTCTATGTATTGAATCTGTTCCTGAACAAAAGTGTTGGGCCATAATTCTGCGATGATACATATGAGTTTTAAAGATTTACCTCTGGGACCTAGGGGAAAACTACTACTTATATTTATAAGTCTGACACTATACTGGTTATATTTAAGAGTCTTTAACACTATACTAGTTATATTTTTAGTCTGACTGTTGGCGAACTACATCGTCTCTATTCCCACTAAGGTGACAAAGATAATAGCCCAGGCATAACATGTCTTCCATCAAATATGTCTTAGAAAGAGATGACATAGCCTGGAAATGACAGTTGCTATTTGCAGAATGTTATGTTCACCACTGGTCACAGTCTATGTTTGCTGTAAAATACCTATAACCAGTACAGTGATCCCTTGTCAGTCGCAGGGGTTAGGTTTCAATTACACATATAATTATATACTGCGGAATCCTGCGATATAGCCAAAAATCAGAGATACAAAATTAGATATTTAAACGTAAAAGATCTGCAATGCTGTGAAGCCGCAAAAAATGAACCCGCGATAGACAAGGGATCACTGTATACACTGGACCCCAATTGAAAGAGGACAATATTCAAAAGAGGAAGCAGATGGGTTTAAGTGGTACTAGAACTTCTGGAATTCACACTCTTTCCTTTCCTTGCTAATTACTTTCTTTTTAACTGACTCTTTGTTTTTTAGGGCCCGCCAGGCACAGGGAAAACTGTAACATCTGCCACTGTTGTTTACCATATGGTCAAACAAAACAATGGCCCAGTTCTTGTGTGTGCCCCATCCAATATTGCAGTAGACCAACTGACTGAGAAGATCCACAAGACTGGTCTCAAGGTACATTACATCTTATTACACTGATCTTTTCATCTCATTTGTCACCCGCACCGTGAAACTGTTCATATTCTTTAATATCTGCATTGTGTTTGTGTAAGAAAACAACATTGCTTATTGAACTATAAGTAATAAGTTGATGGCACAGACTCTACTTAAACTAACAGGCACGGGACTGAGGCCTCAAAGAATGTGAACGAGTTGAATCAACATACATTTATTTTCTGTTGATTTACTCTGTTTGCCTAAATAATTTATGTTCCATATTTTTAGGTTGTTAGGCTCTGTGCTAAATCCAGGGAGGCAATTGATTCCCCAGTTTCCTTTTTGGCCCTGCACAACCAGATACGCAATATGGATACGTGAGTGCTATAACTAGATTTTCAAATTATTATTGACTCTTACAAATGTTTTAATTGTCATGGCTATTTGTTAATTGACAAAGTTTTTATTTATTTTGTAGTTTATTCCTTCACTTCACGATGTTGGTGGTTACAATGTTTTTATCAGGGAACCTGAACTTTAAAAAAATATGTTTTCAGGCTCCCAGAACTGAATAAATTACAGCAGCTTAAAGATGAAACTGGTGAATTGTCTTCAGGTGATGAAAAAAGATATCGTTCACTGAAAAAACAATGTGAAAAGGAGTTACTGCAGGTATTTTGAATAAAACTACACAAATAGTCCTCTTTATACATTTTTGCTTCAAGCACATACATGTGCTGAAATTGCCTTTTGTGCAGATACAAATCTTTTTTTTTCCATAAATTTAAAATCACAAACATATCTTCAAACTTTACATCGGTCAGAAATTGCTTTTTTATGCTCTTGTATATTTGTAGCTGCTTGTATTAATAAACAGGAATAAGAATAGAAAAAAAGTGTAACTGTCAGTGTAAAGATTTTCTGGTGGGTAGACACTTTGAAATTACACGATCATATCGATGCAATAGGAAAACAATACATTGAGATACACTTTTAACTCCATGTGATCTAGATTTTTTTAATACAGTATATTCCGTCTTAAATCATTTATTCAAAACGTAACATCTTATTTCCAAAATGGTATTTACATTTTGGGGAACTAAATCCTATTTCTCTTGATTTTTCTCAGGCTGCCGATGTCATCTGCTGTACTTGTGTGGGTGCAGGTGACCCTCGTTTGGCTAAGCTGCAATTTAGTTCAGTTCTCATTGATGAAAGCACCCAAGCAACAGAGCCAGAATGTATGATTCCTGTTATTTTAGGATGTCGGCAAGTAAGTTGGAAAATGTATTTTTAGATGGTTTTGAAGTTTTTCAAATGTTGTGATATCCAATGTTTTAGACTGAGATGCACAAATAAATTATAAATTTTAAAAAATTATCCTTTCAATTTAGCTGATCCTTGTTGGTGACCACTGTCAGTTGGGTCCGGTGGTGATGTGTAAAAAAGCTGCACGAGCTGGCCTGTCTCAGTCTCTGTTTGAGAGATTAGTCGTGCTGGGGATTCGTCCAATTAGACTTCAAGTCCAGTATCGTATGCATCCTGCACTTAGTAGCTTTCCGTCTAATATTTTTTATGAAGGCTCCTTGCAAAATGGAGTCACTGCTGGTAAATTTCTGTAGCATGTTATTTAGTTTGTACAATAAAGTTTTCTAAGACTTATAAATCTCTTCATAGTCTTATATTCATGGGTTAATCAAATTCAGAGTGGATAGGTTTTTTTTAACTGAGGGTGGGTATAGTAATATCAAGGTCATTCTGTTACAAGCTAAGACACAGACAAACACAACACATCTAATGATCTTTGTTTGATTTTCATTTTTACAATTTAAGCGAATCTTAGGCTTTCTTTTAGTTCTATAATGTTCGTTTGTTACAACCTCAAAATCTGCATCTTTTTGAGATGATGAACACTGCCAACTTGTTCAGCAGTTGAACAGCCTCTTGTATAAGGGTTGAAACCACTAAATCAAAATGATTATAAACGTGTAAAATAGTTTCTTTCTTGTCATTATTTACAGCCGACCGAACTCGCCCTGGTTTAGACTTTCCATGGCCTCAGCCTGACAAACCCATGTTTTTTTATAGTACCTTTGGTACAGAAGAAATTTCAAGTTCTGGGACCTCATACCTAAACAGGTTTGATTTTTAAAAAATAATGAACTTTCAGTTTAAAATAGATCATAGGTTAAATATTTGTACCAGGGAAACTTCAACATTTAAAAGTTTTACATGAACATTTTGTCACCATGAAAACAAGTTAAGTCTTTCCTCGTTTATCGTGTTTCTTGTTTATCGTGACTATAAGTTCCAGATCTGCCGTGATATGTCAATTTCTGCAAAGTAGGATTCTTTATTTATAAATCCAATATTTTCATACTTAAAGGATAAAAAAACATGTTCACTGCCCTCTAAATATGGTCCTTAAAATTTTTAGACCCTGTGGGTGTTTAAATACAAATGCCTTCAGTTCATACATACAGTCATTTTAATACAATTTTAATTGACCTAGACAACCGAGCACTCGCTGTATTATTTACACTACCTTGATCAACTTTTTAATGAATACATGTTATATATGTAAAAAACGGAATAAGGTGAAGCCGCAAAAATCGAAGCCAAAAGTGGCCAGTCAGATGTATTCTGATTCTGCGCTGTGGCCAGTCAGATGTATTCTGATTCTGCGCTCTCCCAACTCCTTTCCTAAAAATTAATTTTTTAATGAATTATTTTACCAGTTATGACATAATGTTGTTTATTGTTGTCAAATTATTTATGACTATGAATTTAGTTAGTGTGTACAATAATGATATTACGAATTACTATAACGAACTTACTATACCAGTTATGAGATCTGGCTTATTTTTGTCCAATTGTTTACGATTATGAATTTAGTCAATGGATACAATGACATCAACAATTGCTCGACAGAAATTACTATATCAGTTATGACATCTGGCTAATTTTTGTGAAATTGTTTATGATTATGAATTTAGTTACAATGACATCACCAATTCTATAATGGGAGGCAAAATATTTAATTTAAAGTTTAGTTCTGAACTGGTGGCAAGTGTAAGGAGGAAAATTGCCAGTTAAGGAATTTTTTTCTTCTTAAACTTACATCAAATGTCTTTCCATTTCTGAGAAAATGAAGGAGAAAAATAATTAATCATGAAATTTGTTAATTTTATAATCTTAGAACTGAAGCTGCTAATATTGAAAAGCTGGCTACAAAACTGCTTCGAGCTGGTGTTAAACCAGAACAAATTGGAATCATCACACCTTATGAAGGCCAGCGAGCATATCAAGTTCAGCACATGCAGTATAATGGATCTCTCAATAAAAAGCTGTATATGGTATGATATACAATTTGGGTGGGCCCCCCCCCCCCCCCCCCCC
>CAXITT010000002.1:2784920-2824174 GCA_964033795.1 Lymnaea stagnalis | reverse complement strand
ATATTCATCTCCTAACTCTGAAAGTCCAAAAATAGCATTCTATTTATATCTCGAATGCTGTAAAATACCACCCGATGTTTTGTAGGAATTATTGCGGTGATGTTGTCAAGATGTATTTTCACCAATAAACTCGTTAGCAGTAGTAGAGAAGTTACAGTTGTGTTTAGTCATGAGTGTTCAGCGCGCGTGTGACGCATATTTCGTTGGGCTACGCCAGTGGTTCTTATAATTTTGTTTCCCGGCGCATATGTCATATTAGGTTTTCGCCAGGGTTTCCTGGATGAAATTCTTACAAGTACACTTCGAAATAGGGAATACACAAATAAAATAAAGGGTGGGATAAAAATAAATATATCGTTTATGGAGGTAACAAACATGGAGGTATCTATAGCAGATGCAGGTCTTCAAAATGAAGTGACCGCAGTTTGCAGTTAACGTCAGTCGAATACTGATTACCTTACAGTTCCATTTTTTAACAAACCGCTGAACTGGATGCCACTGAACACGCTATACCAGTATATGCTGTATACATTATATATTATATATACTGTATATTTATGTATTTACTATTAAGATACTGTATTGTACGATTTTGAGACGATATTGTACGATTTTAGGAGTTTGAGGGTAAACAGGTCTGCACACCTAAATTTGTTTTTTACTTATATTAAATATAATTTTTGTATGCGCTCGTATACCATTGATCTGATGCTATAAAACTTTGGCGAGTTATTGTCCACACACCCGCAAAGGTTTCTGAATAAGTAGAACCATTTTACAATACAGTCGAACCTATCGGTTAACTCGCCAATCCTGTTATGTAGAAGTTTTTGAAGTGGAACCGCCAAATTCTCTTTGTCTCAGCATTTTCTCCTCGGTTATGTCGATACTTTTATGTCGCTGAACCCGATATCTCGAGCACAAAAGGCAGCCAAATTTGCCACTTATTTATTCATCAAAATACAGTAGTTGTGTGTTAGAAAGAACCTAGAGGTAATTTAAATAAATATGTTTTAATTAGAGGTTTATAAACCCAGCAGAGTCCATGTTATAAATTATCATAATTTGCTGTGTGCAAAACGTTGTCATGGGCAACCATTCACAGTCATTAATGGCTATGCCGTGGTACTACGTCAGAGTTTCATTCATAAGAGTATGCCATATACAAAAGCTATTAAACCATTGATCAGGGAAAGCTTTAATTAAATAGTCATGTGCCAAATTTGAAAGTTCAAAATAGTATTTTGTAATAAGGGGATGCGTTGCCTTAAATAAACTATATAGTCATTGCGCATGACACGATCAGGAGAATGAGGTCACAAAATGTGGAGGCTTCGTCCATAGTAGAAAATACCAAACGAACTCACACTTTAAAAATGTGTAGCTCAAAATGTGGCACTCAAGTTAAAAAGTGGATTCTGGTTTCATTTTTGAAATTTAAATTAGCTCTAAATAAGTAATATTTTTTTTTAAAATTATTTTTTTTACTGAAGTACCTGCATTTATTAACGCACAACATAGAGATATTTCAAGCACATGTTAATATATTGCCGCCATATTGGTTTTGGGTTATCTCGATCATCGGTTATCTCAACGCTTTTTAGCAAACCCCGAGGCCGTCGACATAACTGGGTTTAGTGTATTCCGTTTTGAGCCAGAGGCCCTAAATTCGTTTTTTATCTTATATGAGCTATATAAATATAATTTCAAACATAGCTATTGCTTGGGTGGTTGGAATTTTAATCAAATACAAATAGCGAAATTTCTGTTTGTATGTGACATAATAAGTAGGTTTCTCAATTAGTACATCCATTTTACAATATTCAGTTTGGGGCCGGGGGCCCTTAATTTGTTTATATGTAGTAAATGAGCTATATAAATTTAATACAAACATAGCTACTGCATGGGTGGATCAATCGCCACAAGTGTGTGGATTAAATTTTGAACATCCATGCTTCTCACATGGACAGCTGTATGTGGCTTGCTCTCGCTTTGAAAACCTTCTGATTTGTTGGTGTATGCTCCAGGCAGTAAAAACAAAAAAATATTGTGTATATAAAAAGTATTTCAAAAAACATAATTAAAGCACAAACACTTTCTTTCTTTTAGTGACATTGCAACGCTAGTAACCTATAAATCTTGAAAGTAAATCAAACTTTTGCTGATTATTTCCCTTAGGGTGGCCGCTTCATGAGCAACACTATGTTTGATGCAAGAGAGCTTCTTGTTCCAGGCAATGCCTATGACAGAGGTAGGTGGTTTATCTCTTACATCTGTATCAAGTAAGTTTTTCAATTGCGATTATTCTTTTAGGATTATAAGCTGATTCCCAACAGCAAATCGCCTCGCTCCACGCCCATGGTTAACCCAAGGGAGCATCATGTGGATAATACAGCTTGGCACCAGTGGTGACATGAGTTGTCGGAATGTTTCATTGTACCAATGTTATCCGCCTATGGGACTCCATCTCCGGGTTTGAATTCAGTTTCCCTCTCTTAGATGAGTTGCCATTCAAGGTTAATGATTCCCATCACCCAGGGTGCTGGTGATGTTTTTGCTTGACTGTGCTTTTGGCTGGAATTGAACTCCAGACCACCAACTTGAGATTTGCTCAGTTTATACCATTCGGCCACCCAGCAATATTTGGGATGGGCCACTGCTAACTGGTGCATCACGGCATAAACAGAAGTGGAATGAAATTGACAGCATGGGTGCATAGAGACTTCTAGGTTGTGGCTCTGTCATGAAAAAATTTTTAAGACTTACAACTATCTTACGCAGTCAATGACGTTCATTTATTTCACAAGTGTGTGACAATATCTGTGATATAAATTCCTGTGAATCCAGACAAGAATTAAATGTGCTACGACTTACACATGCTTTGTTTTCTACACATCAGCTTTATAGAGGCCACAAAGTTGTGTGGGACCTATCCCGATACAATGTTTGTTTGTCTGCCACTGTCTCTACTGAGTGGCTTGCTAGTTGTTTCAGGGAAAACAGAAGATGTAGAGCATCCTACAGATAGAGAAGAACATAAACACAAATCTTTAAACTTGCACATTTATAACATGAAATTAACTATTTTTTTTTTTAATTCAATAGCTAGGAAACGATGGCATTGTGGTAGTCATGAATTTCATTTTTATAAAAGAGTTAGTGCTATGGTTCAATCTAAAACTATTAGAATTATTTGATAAAAAAGTGTTATTTATTATCATAAACTCATGATACATCTGTTGACCGTTAACAAGCCTTTCCACCACTGAGCTGGAAATTATTGTGTTATTGTTGTACCATTATCATATAAACTACTTTCCATCACCAGCAAACAACTCCTACAGAGAGCCAGTGATGCGAACACATGATCAGCTCGGATTTATTGGTCCTGAGAGAGCATACACAAGGTCTGCCATGAATATTCCTGTTCCAGTCAATATGTTATTGCCTAATTATGTGCCACAACAATTTAACAATAGCCAGCCTTCTCAAGGTAAGGATTCTCAATGTTTTTTTAAAAACATTTCTGGAAACGAAATATTTTACCACATTGTTATGTAAGCATTCAATCTTAAATGCTTGTATACTAACTGAATTGAATAACTCCAAATGTAAACATTTTTTACATTTAGATCTAACATCATTAGCTGTGATTGGCTATAGAAACTCTTACTCTATACTTTTATATTTGGTAATATTCATGGAAACTATTTCAATTGATTTGCTCTAACAATGGTGGGACATGATACAATTATTAATTATCTTTCTTTTAGGTAATCAAAAAGGTGCTCGTGGCTGGAGTGGAAATAGAAGGCAAAAATCAAATAAAGGATCAATTGCAAACAACTCTGGATCTCAGAGCCAGGCCAGTCAGGTAAACTTAGTAGATAGAATTATTCATTACTTAAAATTATTCATGACTATTTTTGAGCAAAGAATGTGCAACAATGTCCTACAAAAATAACTCAAAAACCTAGGAAACTGAAATCAGTTTTCAACCCAGGAAGATGAATGAACGCATAATTTTCCCTGGTTGTGAGTTACACCTCAGTATTATTTGCCTTATTAAACTAAAATGTGGGGGTTGGGAGGAATAGGTTAACAAGGCAGTAAAGGTTAAATGTTGACGTACTCTATCATACTTGCTAAATAATTATAACCTTAAACCACCCAGAAGTTAGTTATAACGTCATATGGGAGACCACTCTAAATAAATAGTTGCTATTTATTTTAGGATATAATTTGTTTTAATAATAAAAACATAATAAAATTTATAAAATAATAAAAATATTTTATTTAAAATTTTCAACAGGACTTTTCGCAAGGACCTCTAACCCAAGGCATGTCTATGAGTCAGCACTTCCAAATGAGCCAAGGTCTCAGTGGACTTTCTCAACCAGGTCTAAGTGGCCTGTCACAACCAGAGCTGTCTCAGGTTGGATGGATTAGATTTCATTCTTTTTATCCAACTTCTCATTTACATTGTTGTAGATCAGGGGTCAGCTAACCATGACCCCTGGGACAAATACGGCCCATCCCCCTCTTAATATGGCCTGGCCAACCAGCTAAGAAAGGATTTTCATTTTTTAATTCTGTAAGATTTCAAATTAAGCTTTTTTTGTGAACGGAATGTAGCGCTCCTAATACATTCAACACAACTTCATATTCGCCTGTGATGGACGCATTGATTAATTATCAGAAACATCTGTTCTCATATAGATCTCTGGATTCATTGTCCATTAGTTTTGGGTATTTTAGTGGCATATCAAAGTTACTAAAAAAAAGTTGTCACCTTTACATTTGACAGTTTCTGGCTTAATACTCGTATTTAACCCTCAGGCAAAGCTACAATTCAATGCACTCTTTCCTAACAGTTATGTTTTATAATTTTTTTTCTTACCAGTGAATGTTAGTCAATGATATCTATGCTATAACATGCTATCTTAATTTAAATTGCAAAATGAATTAAGATATACCCGGTTAACCTGTCTCCGCTTTGGATAGCCCCTCAAAATGGAAGCCCCTCAAAATGGAAGCCCATTATTTTTGGCCTTTGGGCCAAGAGAGACTAAAATAGACCTTTTCCCTACCCTTGTTGAAGATGTATATCATAATTTTTGGATTCCCTGAAAGGAAATGTAATTAGTAATTAAGTTATTAACACTTAATATTTACATGCCAAGTGGTTGCAACCAATTAAAATTGTCGCAAGAAAGCGACAAGAAAAAGTCATAAACAATCTCCCTATCACTGCGCATGCATTCTAGATTGTTTAATTTGTTTGTATTTGGATATGCTCAGATGTTCTTGAAATTCTGTTATGTGGAGATGTTATTTCTTTTGTTTATTTGTTCAGTTTTGATGTAGTTGTCATGTAGGTCAACTTGTTAGAATGCTGGTCCTATATTATATAAGTTAGGAGATCAGCTAGTTTGAAAGCAGGTCCTGAATTATATTTGTACAGCGAGCTTAAATTACCTGCCCTTTTTCTTCCCATTTCAGGACAGTTTTATGGCAGATGACTTCCGATCCCAGATGGATGCTCTTTTGTCTCAAGACTCCACTTATCAAGGAGATCGTCTCTACCCAGCCTCTCATCTCTCCCAGGGGCCATTCAACTAGGTCACTACATGCTTTCACGCCCCAGTGGAACTCCAGTGACCTAGTACCCCACACGGTCAGGCACAGCTCACCACTAGCAGCAGCGGACAGGAGCACCACAGCACTAATTCAAACTCGGAAAGTTGCTGCCCAATCTGGATCCTTTAGTAAAGGCAAAATAACGGTATTCCTTGAAGGATTGACAAGCCATTGTAAGACATTTTACCATAGAATGTCTGATGCAAGTTCCGGCAGTCTAAAAATCTTGTTCAATGAGATGCCTGTCAAGTGTTTGTGCTCTTTTCATTCAAGGGAATATTTCTGAAATGTTTGCAACGGTGTTAATCTTTGCCCAAAACTTTTTCTATAATTATAGATGTATCTTATATCCTGAGCTTAGTCATTTTGGTTTTTAAAAGAAAAATCTTTTTTTAAATAAAAATTTATAATGAACAAATTAATGGAATGGGTTAGTTTTTTTGAATTAACTTCAGGTGATATGAACCGTTTTAGACTGCCAATTTTTATTTCTCTTCATTATGAAAGAGTTAATACATTTTATTGAATTTTGAAATGATTATTATTTGACCACTGCAAGTAAGTACAGGATCTAGCTTTTCTCCAATGGCTCTTCTTTTCTTTTAGCATAAGCAGCAATAAGAAAGTGGTGCAAATATATGAAAACTTGTGACTGCTGTGACCTGATTGTCAAAGAATGGGCAGATGTAAGGTTTTAGACCCCAAAAAAAGGGCAAATGCTTAAATATTTAAGATGACAGAAATTGTCCCTAAAGGTTCTGCCTGTTAGTACCAAGACATCACTTGTATTCTTTTTTTAAATCTAATGTTTATTCTTTATGCTGTCATGGTTAAGTAGATAGATTACATCTGTGTTATGCTGTTTTTAATAAGTGATTTTAACATTTATCTCAACCTTGAATAAAAAGCTAAATTTTATGAAACAAGGATTTCAGGGCTCCTCTTCAGATTATTGAAATTTCAAAAGGAAAAGGCAAATCTTTTCAGATTCTGTTTTAATTATTATTATACTCCAAATGATGAAGCAGTATAAATGCCTGCCTGTTGCTCCATGTATACTGTTAGTAAAGCTTACTTTCAAGTGTGTAATAAAATCTGATCCTGCTAAAGCAATAGTCTTTGTTGTGTTGTGAAAAGATAAAATTAAAACATTTTCTTTTGTATGCAAAATTTAATAACAATTCTATCATTGAGAAATAACGGGTTCCATTTCATTACTTGCTGATCTGAACAAAAACAAATTGACAAAGCAACATTTTAAAAAAAATAATGTGAATGTGTTATACACATTGGACAAAGGCTAAATCAACTACATGCTCTGGTGTAAGTCAAAGCATTTCTTAACTTCAAACCTAAAGGCATATCCATTAGAATGGTGAAATAAACAAATTTACATCAGATTTGAAATTGAAATACACAGATAAATGAAATGATACAATATATGATTCACCTCATCTTTCATGAGACATCCCACTCAATAGCTGCAATATTAACACTTCAGCATAAAAGCAGCATTTTAAAACCTTATTTTTTAATTACCATGATAGAAATATCTGAAAATAGATAAATAATTTTGTTAAAAAGTAAATGTTATGGTCACATTTTTAGATTGATCAACAAATAGAAACGATGCTCGCAAATTTTTCTCCTGGTTAATTACAAATTATCAACAAGTAAAAAAAAGAGAAATATCGAGACAATTTAACAATTGCAATGGACACCCTTAAAAGAAAAAAAATTAAAATTTTGTTTTTTAAAAAGAAATAAGCATTATTTCAATTGACAATTTTATCATATCTTTATGTGTAATTCAGTACTTTCCGTATCTGGCCCTTGGGTCCATTGATGGGGCAGCACCTGGAAAGGGAGGAAATCTTGTCTGACCATACTGTTGAAAAAATGCATCTCTATAAGCCTGTGTATATGCCTCAACTGGATCTTTTGTACCTCTTAGGTTTTTGTGAGACTTGTAATCCCCTCTACCCCCATAAGCCCTTTCATCACCGCGTTCATACTTCCTATCATCTAACTTATCATACTTTCTATCATATTTTCGATCTTCTTCATATTTGTCTCCCTTCCCACTGTCTCGACTATTTCTGCTACTAGATCGACCATCAATTTTTTTAACAACACTACCCAAACTAGAACTTGCTTTGCTTTCATCTTCAGAATGTCTGGAGTCTTCCTCATCACTGTGACTGCGCTTATGTTTTTTCTTCTTCTTATGCTTATGAGTCCTGTCTTTCTCTTTGGATCGAGATCTGGACCGAGACCTGTGAGATGTCTTATGACTTTTAGATGACCAAATATTAGGTTCTTCTAGCACAGTATTGTCATCTATCATATCCTCCTCATCCAGGTCATCTTGTACCGCAAGTGTCATTAGGTTTGGTCGCTCTGGATTAGGAACAAAGATGTGAGATTTTAATGAACCCTGTGCCAAGGTTTTCTGCTTTAGTTTTAAAGCAAATTCTGCTTTAGCCTCACCGGCAGCTTCCAGGTGAGCATGCAAGGTTTCATCTTCTTCATCACTTACAATTTCCATAGCATCAGAGTCAATGATTGAAGTGGATTCTTTGGATATTGCATGGCCTGATGCCTTACTATCGAAGCTTTCCGCGGGTATTAATTCTTTTAGAACAGAGCTGTGAGCCGTTCGACCAGAGTTAGCGTGGTCAGAAACTTGACTGCGTACATCCGGCCAGTTTTCCTTTTGGCCCGGAGATGTTTGTTGGAAGCCAGGTGGTGGTGTGGAGAAGTCAGAATGCAATGAGGATGTGAGGGTAAAGGGTGGTGGGGGCGGAGGAGGCATACTTAGACTCATATTCAAAGAAAGCGATGGAGGAGGGACAGGCAGGGGAATTGGAGGAGGGACCATGGTAGGGGTTGGAGGGAATTGTGTGGTGTTCAGGACCGATGGAGGTCCATACGAAGGTGAAGGCTGAGTGGGTGATGGATTACCATCATTTGACTTTGCCTTCCACGCTGCCCAGGACTGAGGATTGCCAGCATCAAGACGACCATCACTGTCTGATTTCTTTGAAACATTAGTTAGCAATGACAGGCTGTCCAAGAAACTGGCAGGTCCTGATTTAACTGGTGCTTTCTGGGTTTGTGAAATAAGCCTTGACAAGAAGTCGATGGGCTTTTCCTTCTTAGGTGGTGTGTTTCGTTTCGGAGGAGAAGCCAAATTCTCATCCTGAACAGGAGTTGTGGGTGTTTCATCATCCAAGGGGGTTGTACTGCCATCTTCTTCACCAAATTTAGACAATTTGGTACTTGATGCTAAAGAGCGAGCAACTTGAGGTGTATACACAGGTGGGTTTGCTGCTCCATGTCTGTTTCTGTCAAAAAAGCTTGCCAATCGGGATTCAAGACTCCCACTAGCTGAAAAACACATAAAAAATAGTTAATTGAAACGTAAGTAAATTCAGAACCAGAATATATCATGAACTGTGATTTATTGATTTTACATTTCAAGAGAATACAATAACCCTATAACTTTTTCTGATCTAGGAACACTTTTAAGTTATTAATTTCAAAAAATTTATAAATTGTTTTGTAGAAGAAAAAGGCAATGAGCCGAAAATGTCGTTTTAATTTCTCTCTTTTTTTTCTTCAAGCCTCAACATATCTTATTTCACTATTTATTTATTTCACAGAGCTTGAATGCATCCTCCATTTATTAATGTTGAGTGTATTTGATCTGTGGCATCAAGCTAGTTTTAGCATTTTGATCTGCTTGTATATAACAACAAAATCCCATCAAAATTCAGAGACCCTTACATTGTTACGAAACAACTTTGCATATTCTGATACTGTAGTCAATTTAACATTGGACAAGGAATCATATGGTACCAGTATGAAAAGTAATGGTTTATATCGCAGAGGTATTTTAAGTTGATTTTGACCTTGACCTTTACACTGAGTAAAACTGTACTTCTCAACTTCTCCATTCAACCCACCCCCAGAGTCACTATTTTGTTTGATCTATCGTTTTATCAAGTTTTGGAGATACTATAAGAATATCCTTTCAGAAAATTTTAATTTAATTTCCTCAATTTATAAAATGTAATTCACTACCTTCAAATTTCTTTCACACAAAATACACGGGAAAAAATACTAAATGAGTTTTGAATCAGTCGCATTTATAAGGACATTTTTACTAGATTATATCAGCCATGAAATGACGGAGAAGGGCATAATGGCTGATGTTTTTTTATAAGGTTAAGGCCTCAGTGACCCCTTTATCCAAAAAGGTACAGTTACAGCCATTGAAAAGTAAAGTTTGTAAAGTTTGCCACACTAAATAGCAATCATGAAATACTACCATACAGAAACCATGAAATACTACTACCATGTAAAATCAAATGAAGAAAAAAGTTGTTCACTCTTATTTTTATACAAAATTCAATATTCCTTTTCATTTACAATCAATAGTAAATTAGTTGTTCAATCTTATTTTTATACAAAATTCAATATTCCTTTTCATGTACAATCAATAGTAAATTAGTTGTTCAATCTTATTTTTATACAAAATTCAATATTCCTTTTCATTTACAATGAATAGTAAATTAGTTGTTCAATCTTATTTTTATACAAAATTCACTATTCCTTTTCATGTACAATCAATAGTAAATTAGTTGTTCAATCTTATTTTTATACAAAATTCAATATTCCTTTTCATTTACAATCAATAGTAAATTAGTTGTTCAATCTTATTTTTATACAAAATTCATTATTCCTTTTCATGTACAATCAATAGTAAATTAGTTGTTCAATCTTATTTTTATACAAAATTCACTATTCCTTTTCATGTACAATCAATAGTAAATTAGTTGTTCAATCTTATTTTTATACAAAATTCACTATTCCTTTTCATGTACATTCAATAGTAAATTAGTTGTTCAATCTTATTTTTATACAAAATTCACTATTCCTTTTCATGTACAATCAATAGTAAATTAGTTGTTCAATCTTATTTTTATACAAAATTCAATATTCCTTTTCATGTACAATCAATAGTAAATTAGATGTTCAATCTTATTTTTATACAAAATTCACTATTCCTTTTCATGTACAATCAATAGTAAATTAGTAAATTAGTTGTTCAATCTTATTTTTATACAAAATTCACTATTCCTTTTCATGTACAATCAATAGTAAATTAGTTGTTCAATCTTATTTTTATACAAAATTCAATATTCCTTTTCATTTACAATCAATAGTAAATTAGTTGTTCAATCTTATTTTTATACAAAATTCACTATTCCTTTTCATGTACAATCAATAGTCAATTAGTTGTTCAATCTTATTTTTATTCAAAATTCACTATTCCTTTTCATGTACAATCAATAGTAAATTAGTTGTTCAATCTTATTTTTATACAAAATTCACTATTCCTTTTCATGTACAATCAATAGTAAATTAAACTTACATTTTGAATAACTTTAAGAACAATTTTTAATTGTACATACAAAATTTGGGCGAAATCACATTTGCTATACTTGAGATTGAGAGGCCTATTCACCACATGTGTCCAATATTAATAGGGTTGCCATTAAGATTTTTTTTTCAAACTCACATTTCAACATTATTAATTAGAAGCAGACTGAAATGGTATATCAGACCTGTTTACCCTCAAACTCTTAAAATCGTACAATATCATCACAAAATCATTCAATACATTATCTAAATATTTTTTTTAAAAACATACAATATATATAATGTATACACCTCAAAATCGTACATTGTACACCAAAATCGTAAGAATAAACAGGTTTGGTATATTGACCCACGAACTGTCATTCTGTACTGTGCAGGCAATTTAGAGCTTTTTGGGTGCCTTTGAAAAAGGTGATTTTTCACATGCAAATACTATAGCTAGACCCCATAAAGTATGTATTTATTGATATTAGACTGAGTGGGGAATCATATTGGCTATTTTGTTAATGCTATTTTCTACTCTGTGATCTTGACCTTGGGTTGGCTAAGACTAAAGTAAAGTACCTCAAACAACAATTTTTAAGGCATATTATTATAAAGTTTATATAATATGATGGCATTTTTATTTATCTTTCAGAAAATTATTATTTGTATCTGTATTAGTTATTAATAGATTTTTTTAAAAAAATTCTTCTCATACCTATAATTGCGTTCAAGTTCAAGTAACAAAGCAGGACATGAACAATATAAACATTACTAAAAAGCAACAAAGAGATAAAATTTAAAAAGCTGTTATATAAAATTAAATATATTATTATAATCCATAAAATGAAATATAAGAAAACATATATAGAGCAACATCCAATTATTTTTTGTTGGTACACAATGATCTGCAACATAGTTTTGAATGAGTCCTATTGTTGCGGCAACACCTACTCGTTCTAGGCCTAGGTCTAAATCGCCCAAGCCTGTATTACACTTTCTAAGCCACCAGGAAAATAATCTGCATTATCATTGTCTTCGTGTGTGATCGGTAAGTAAAAAGTTTTCAAAAAGATTCCTAACTGATTTATTTTGTAAGCCAGATGTTCCAGCTATGGCCTCATCCATTTCGCGAAAATCTACTTACACAAATTTGCTTGATAAAGATCGTTGTTAAAATAACTTCAAAGTTGAAAAAAAGGAAACAGAAGAGCGAAAAACGGAATTTCATTTATTAATAAAAGGAAGTAGTTTTAATTAGTTTAAAATATTGGACCGGAAGTTGTTCTTTTAACGCAATTTTTATCCGCTGATTTTATCGGCCGACACTGTACAGAAAGAGAAAATCGGCCGATAACAGTTCGTGAGTTAAATTAAAAATATAATGTGAAGATTTTACTTTGTTCCATTTTCTTGAACCTACCAGATTGTGATCCATCCAAATTGAGATCTGGTGGGGAACCTTCAGGTGATGGGGCCTCCAATGGAGGAGAATCTGAAAAAGGGCAATTATTTGTGCTAGATACAAACTTTTAATTCAAAGAATTTCATAATATTGATCAAAAATAAATAGCACCAAACAAAAAGTTTCAACTTTAAAAAAATAGTTTTAACCAATTCAACCTCGTGATGGCCAAATCCGGCCTCAGGTCAAGCTGTTTCAAGTTGCTCAATATAAAGAGGAAATCTCACCATTTAAATTCTCGCAAGATAAGAGACCAAGGGAGGTTACTTCCAAATATTTTGTTGATTTATCGATCCGCCGGGAGTATTTATTATTTCAAAGCAGATTAATTATTTGTTTTTATGCTCAAGATTATTCAAAAGGACTTAATCGTAGTTTGACATTTAGGATTCACTCAACAAAAGCAATGGACAATTATTTAATACAACTCGTAATGCAACCAATTACAAATGTGAATAATTTTATTTCATATTAATATATAACAAAATAGATTTTTTAAACATTTTCTAAACTTATATCTGTAATTGAGGAGTAGCTCCACTTTGACTGGGGTTTGAATGATTTATTGAATCATTTTCTTACATTGTCACCATGTTGTTAAACGGAAGTTATGGAATGCTCTTATGCTTTATTTTTATCACATGGAATAAAAATTTAACTGCAAATGTTTCCTCGAGGTCGAGGGCCCCTCAAATATAAGAAGAAGAAGAAATTAATAGGTCAGATTGACCTGGCATTTTATAAAATGGAGCTGGCAGTTGAAAGTTTATCTATTTTAGAACTAACAAAGCAACTTTCTTCCGTTCCATTGTGACACCATTGTGGTACCATGCACTTGCGTGGTAGCAGCACTTGTTAGTAATCTATTTTAGAAAATTAACTTCTTTTCCCCTAAAAAATATTCGAACTTCCAACTGCAGACCTGTTTATTCTCAAACTCTTAAAATCTTGCAATATCATTTTTAAAAAAAGAAAAAATGAATACAATAACTACTCGCGTCTAGTGGGATCTTGGCGCACAATGGTAAAAGACACCTCAAAATTGATCCTTGCACGCCAAAATCCTAAGTGTAAAGAGATCTGCAACTGGTTCCCCACATCAGCTTACCAAATTCAGCATGCCAGAGTGTCTATGAGTCTTTTATTTATTAAATAATAATTTTTAATATGTGGATCACAAAAAATTAATGATGAAAATTATTGGATTATTCTTTTATTAAAACTGCCGACCAGAAATCATATCTTATGTCTTAACTTGCCATCAATCGCATGAGAATATTTTAAACTAACTGATCATATATTATCTGATCGTAAAAAAGGAACATGCCCTACCTTGGAATGTGTTGCTATCTCCACCCATCTGATTAAGGCTTGTTGAAATTGCCATTGATCCACTACCATTGTACATCCAAGCTAGAGAGCAACAAGAACAAAGTTCATTAATAATGTCCAGTAGCACTAAAAGCATTACTCTGTAAACAATTCTACTTTTTTAATCACATTTCCAATGGCTATTGGCGTAAATTGTAAACAACATTATAAAATTGTAATTTGGAAGCCAAAATTGTAACCAGGTCTGGTACCATGCCACAATGTTAGAAGATCAAACATCTAAAGTCTTACCAACATTTTTATTTTCATTCACTTCTTAAATAGACATAGTCAATGAAAGTCATATTCATTATTTATATAATACATTTAAAGGAATTTCTTTCACTTCTTAAATAGACATAGTCAATGAAAGTCATATTCATTATTTATATAATACATTTAAAGGAACAATCTATTGTGTAATGGAAATATGTTTGGCTGGATCAGATGAGGACTTATTACAGAAGATTCAAATAATTTTAATTTATTATCCTAGTTAATTTCACAGGGAATCAAGACTGTGAGACCACTTTTCTTTTAACTAAGTGAAATTGAACTTACCACTCTGCGACATTGTTGCCTCATAGTTCATTGATGATCCAGCAGGGTTGTAAAGGTATCCCGACCCAGATAAATGAGGAGGTGTGTTGCCAGGTGATGGCGCATTTATATCTGGGGAAGGAATAGGGCTATCTGGCTCAGGCATGCTTCGCTTTAATTCATCCAGCTTCTTTTTCATGTTGTTGATTCTTGCACCAAAATTCTTGTAGGCCTAGATATATAGAGAGCACATGTACAAGACTTTGCACTCAAGGAGGCAATTAAAAAATATTAGACAAAATATACAATCTTATTCTTTTTAACCAACATTATATACTGCAAGGAAATGTGGACATAATAATAAAATGATTACTTACATTAGCAAGGAAATGTGGACATAATAATAAAATGATTACTTACATTAGCCACAATCTTGGCTTCTCTGTATTGCTCTTCATAGAATGTTTCACTGGTATTTAATGTGTCAAGTAAAGACTTTTGATCTTCAAGGTGCTGTGTTTGTCGTTTCACTAAATCTTCCAGTTTAGTACAGGAGTCCTCAAACTGGCTAGAAAAATCATTGCCATGAGCCCTGTCTGTAAGCATTGAAAAATGATCTTCATCATTCCATGTAGCTACATCTAAATGAATTTCATAATGAAAATAATCCTGGAAATATAAATATCTATAATGTTAGATACTTATTGAGTTTCTGTAACAGGTGAATTGTGTAACCTTTCTCAGTAAATGTGACAAATGTTGAATAAAAACGTTACAATGATTAATTATGATTCATTCCTCTCATCCTCTTATATATATTTCACACAAACATTAAGTCAAAGTATTTTATTTATGCTTAGTAATGAAATGTAACCACTAAATATTAATGTTTCTAAGTATCCTAGAGTATTATACACAATTTAATTTATTACCTTTAAGTTGTTTAACTGCCTCTAGACTTGACGCATCCAATTTCAGATGAGTTAACTGACTGATTCTAAATTGAATATCAGTTTCCTGGCGCCTAAAGGCTGTGATTTGGTCTATCATTTCATGTGGCTGAAAAAGTAATTAATTTTACTCCCCAAAATCAACAAAGATATCACAGCATTACTTTTCATAATTTTAACCACACAATTGTTGGTTTGGTTTACATCTAATCACAATCACAAAGACAAAAATTAATCTTAAAAGAAAACACAAATTACCTTAAATTCCGCAAGAATACGAGCACTTTCTTCAGCATCTCTCTCAGCCACATTGTCACTCTGGGATTCAGCAGGAGTATCTTTCTGCTCAAATTCAACAAATGGTGTACCCACTGGACTGAGAGGGACATTATTTGATGCTGGTTCTTTTTGACCTTTCTTGGATTTGACCATCTGTCCATCTAGATTCACAGATTTTTAAAATACAATAAATTGGCCAAGGAAAATATTTTTTTTCGAAAACAGGTCTACATTTCATTACAAAGCCCACTAGCGTCATTTTAAAAAGAAATACCCAGAAAACTTGAAATACTGAATCTTCTTCACAGCTATATCCACAGGCTACGTAGATTTTTTACTTACTCAATATGCCGACAAGATTTTTTATAAAGGCAGTATCATAGACGTTCCTTTCTCCCCATATGTTAAAAATACGCTCAACTTTTCCCTTGACTGAATGATCCCTAGAAAATAAAGAAAAAAAATTAAAGATTTAGGAGCTCAAATATACATAACATTAGAACAAAAATATTGAATTTGAAGACCACTTGTAGTAAAATGAAGTAAATGGTAAATTCCAAAATTTTAACACAATAATTCATTAGTTATTTAAGTAACAACTGGTTAACTCATTTATTAGTTTCATTACGCCACCAAAGATCTTAAATAGGACAGTTATATTTGCTATTTCTGACTTTTTTTTTGCTATCGTTGACATAATCTTTCAGCAAAATTATTTTTATAAGATGACAGTAACTTATGGGCTTTAGCATTCTTAAAATTGCATTTAAAACAGGGATTTTTTTTGTAGCGGCCTAACCCATCATTGATTGTAAATCATTCTCAATGGGAGTCGCTTAGTCACTTCCTTGTTTGGTCACGTGATATGAGTAAGTCATCACTAGGCTGCAACACACAACAAAAGATACTTCGTCAGTGCTTCCCCAATGTTATGTTAATTAAAAATTTTACCTTTCGAAATATTCTGGAATACACGCGTTTTTTAAATGAAATACATAAATGTGACAATAAATATACGTCAGTTATGATTAAAGGAAGAAAGTTATTTCAAGAAAAATTTGTGAGCGATATTCGATGGGAACCATCAATACTATTATAGGCAGGATGTTGTTGAGCTCCGTGCGTGCTCATGACGTCATTTGCGTTTTTATTCAATATTGATGCAGGAGTCATTCCCCTTTGTTTATTTTATTGTTAATTTTCATTGGACGAAATTTAGTGTAGTTGTAGTGTGTATTGGGCTACTGTTGTCAAGCACTAGTGTGTTGTATACAGTATACCGGAAATCTTACTCGTTTTTACTCATATCACGTGACAAAATAATTGACTAAGCGACTCCCATTTGTCTTCACAGAAATCTATTGAATATGTGCAAAGACAGCAAAGATGGTAATGAAAGAGGTGTAAAGACAGGAAAGATGGTAATGACAGATGTGTAAAGATAGGAAAGATGGTATTGTCGGAGGTGCAAAGATAGGAAAGATGGTATTGACGATGTGCAAAGATAGGAAACATGGTATCGACAAAGGTGCAAAGACAGGAAACACCGTAATGACAGAGGGGCAAAGACAAGAAAGATGGTAATGACAGATACTCAAAGATAGGAAACATGGCAATGACAGATGTGTAAATACAGGAAAGATGGTAATGACAGATGTGTAAAGACAGGAAAGATGGTAATGACAGATGTGCAAAGACAGGAAACATGGTATGAGATATTGGTGTCATTGACTCTATTTTAAATTGGAATGGGCAACTTTTAAAAAAAAAATGGGGGTCAGAAATAATCCCATTAACTTTTATTGCCATTCATTTGCTTCCATTTTGCACTTAGATTTAAAAATCGGCAGTGAATATGGTCACATTTACATTAATATATTTATTAGAGTTTTTGGGTGTGCGACCATTGAATGTTTGTTATGAACATATCTCAACCACTGGTTCAATTTTCTAGCAATTATCATAAAGCTAGAACAAATGGAATGTGTGCAAGAGGAATTTATGAAATGTTCTCTCTCTCTCTCTCTCCAACTTTCCTTCAAAAATGGGAAGATTTTCTTTTGTGAAGATCCCTTAAAAGATTCATCACATGACAGAACCCAATGATCCTGTGTTGTCTGCAGCAAAGCTATCCAACATGGCACAATAGCAAAACATGCAAGGTGACCAACATTATTTTTAATAACCACAAGTGGGAAACAGAGGGGGGGGGGGGGGGGGAAAGGAGGAGACATACTGAATTCAGGGGATCATATTCTTTTTCTATACCTTTGTGATGACATACAATAATAAAAATCCAAAATTCAAATAACATAATTCCTGTTGTATGTCTGGCTGGAACTAGTAAAACAACCTTTGCACAGCACTGCATTTTCAGAATACACAGCCGTCTCCCCTTCAGAGTTCTAACAAATTTTTAACCACATTAGGGAAGGATTTTGTTTAGTTGATGATTCTCAGTTTTGATCGGCAGAAATCTAAAATAATCATTTAAAACAGGGGTCTCAAACTCGTGGCCCGCTACCTGACAGCAAAGTTTTGTGTTAATGCGGCACACGCATTTTCACCATTCTCATATCTATAATGTGACCTCCCATGACGGTTTCAGTCAAATCTCACCTACTAGTCTAATTCTGATTTTTATTATGTTTGTATAGGTTTGGATGTTGATTTTAATGGTAAAATTGAATTTACCAAAGTGCAGTTTTAAGAAAACACGCTTTGAATATTGTATATATATATATATCAAAAGTTTAAAAAATCCGTTAGAGGGTAATGCACAAACATAATTATGTAAATCGTAGCACTCTGACACAGCATCAAAGAATTCCCATTAAAATTGCTGCTAGTGTGTATGAGTGAGGGAAATTCCGAGCCTGTCAGCTTGGTCACTTTCAAAATAGGGTTAGTCGAAAAGGTCTTTTCTCAATTTAAAAAAAAATTCAAAATTCATTCTCCATACAATAACCAAATGTTGCTCAGCTGTGTAAGAAGAAGCGCTGCCACGTCTCTGGCAACAAGATGTAGGAGGAAGTAAGTGAAGCCTCGTTCTTGACCACCCTTAATGTTTTTATTCGTTATTAATAAAGGTTGAGCAGATAGTAACAGTTGTACTTCATTGAATTTGTAATCGCTTTTTTGTGGAATACTTGATGCGGGCCGGTCTCACTCAGATTCTACCTCCTGCGGCCCCCGGATGATTTGAGACCTCTGATTTAAAGAAAATGTCTGCTGTTTTTTATGGCCAATAATTAAAAATGGTCTTAGAGAACTATAAGTTTTAATCAACTCAATTCTATAATTTTCAATTCATTAAAATATCTGTCAATTTTTACAGGTAACAGTACTAGAAAACATAAAAAAAATACTCACCTGACTAGAGCAGCGGCTTCTCTTAGATGTTCTTTAAATGTTGTGTTGTACACGAATGCCTTTTTCTTTTTGCAAGTTTGCACAACATCATTGCACAAGTAGAACAGAGTCAATCGATGCGATGGATGAACTGTAATGTATTAACAATTCAATTATTTGAGATAATCGCCAATAAATTTATACAAATGATTCAACTGTAATTTAGTAATTGACATGATAACACTTGTGACAATGAACAATAATATACTTTTATTGCATTTCTTTTAAAATATTATTTTGATTAAAAGATGTACCTGTCTTTTTCAGCACTTTCATCCACAACTCAACAATCTTGGCATGGTGACTTTTGTGGTGGATTATCCATAAGGATAAACTTTGTATGCTGTCTTGTGTATTATTTACCGTCTTCAATTTTTTTTCAACACTTTCCTCATTTAGCGTAGAAGCCATTTTGCCCACAGACTACCAACTAAACAATAAATTAAATGAGATGAAATCAATATAGATTGCTGGAAAAATAACTGTCCCTACATATCAGGAACTATACATACACATCAGTGCTGGCGGATTGAATCAAAATAAATATTCAATAAAATTTGGAAAAAACTAAATGTACCCAATGGATTTAAGGAAAAAAAATAAATTTGATTTCTTAGCCTTGTGAAACAAATTGACTTTGTGGATAACAATAAAGTAAAGATGAATCCCTATCACCAATGCCGTACTTGTATTATTTGTATCAAGAAGCAGTTATTTACACTTTGAAAAAGATCACAGCCACAAGCTTACAATTAACAGGCCATCCATAAATGAAGGCATTTTAGTTTTGGCACTTTTTTTCCCCTACCCTCCCACTTTCCCAACCCTCATAACACATCATCACAAATTCATGGGACCCCCCCCCCCCACAATTGCAAGACATCCCTTTTGGATGGCCACTAAGTTTAAGATCAGGGGTAAATGAGTTTTAAAATTGGGGAGTGTCCCTTTTTATTTGACAAAAGCACCTATTTCTCCAAAATAATTGATAAGAAAGAGACACTTACCAAAAAACAAAATTGGAGACCTGGTACAATGTAGAGATGTACTGCTATTTCATCTATACTTGAAATTGAATGCTAGCTGAGAATACAAATAAATAAGTGGGTGATATCAATTAAAACTGGGCTACTTAGGCCATTTTAATCTTACGATTACTGACATCTGTAACACTACTTAAACATCAGTCATTACATTTTAAAAATAATAAAAATATAAACCTTCCATCAATTTTCACACATTACAAGTCAAAATATGAAAATTCAAATCATTTATTGAGGCCACAGGTGGCCATCTAACTAAATAATTGTGGCAATGTGAGGCTTGGAAGGTTATCTGGAAAATGCCAGACCTGGTTACCCTAAATAGTACAATATTTTTTCCCAATAGTGCTTTACCATCTAAAAATTATATAATACTGTATCAAAAATAAACATACATTATAACATATAGGATATCTAGTTGCATCGCAAGTCTAAAAAGGTCACTTCCCAAAGTATATGACAGATGTATAGATATTTATATACAAAGCTTTATCGCAAATAAAAAGGTTCCATCATCACCACTTTGATAAACAAAGCTGGGTTGGGGGAGTGGAAATTGGTTTTGCAGGCCGAAGTCACCTGAGTGAAAGTGTGGTTTGGTGACGGGGCTGAGCTGCCTGCCCAGAATTTTTTATGATTTCAAAATGAAGTGTTACACTTTATACATAGCATATACCACCAAAGAATATGACTACCATTACCATAGTTATCAAATGAGGTGTTATTTTATGGCCTTTCCTTTAAAAATATGTAGCTTTTTCTTGTTTTACCGAAGTGCCTACCTTCCTTTAGGCTTTTAAATAAAAGGCTAGTCATGGGTAGGGCAAGATGCGCCAAATACATAATTGGTACAATTATATTTTAAAAGATACCACAAATAAGTAATTATAATAGTTAACTTTACAGCTGTTTAAAGTGTATTACAACTGTTCTAAATTGTAAAAAAAGTAAATTTAGGCTTCCTTTAGGCTATTAAATAAAAGGCTTGTAATGGGTAGGGCAAGATGCGCCAAATATATATTACGAGATGGGTAGTGCACAAAGCGTTCTAGGCATAATTTCTTACGGGTAGAGAACAATGTTTCTGTCCACACATGTTAGGGATGAATAATTTAATGTAGCCTTAGTGATGACCAAAAAAATATAGCAATTACAAAAAAAATAGTTTTATGGAAAAAAAATAACATTAGCTTTAGTAGTTGTAGAGCTGTGAATTTTAAAAAATACAATATTGGAAAATTTCTTTGACCTTTTTTTATGGTATATTACTATAATAACTAAGAATGTTCCTGTAGTATGGAATGTGTCACCAAATTCTGTTGATTATATTTTTACATAATACTGCATGTAGATAATTACTGGTAAAATAAAAATTGTCTTTTTAATACTTAATTTATGCCCTTATAGTTAAAAATATGCATTTTATTCAGCAAAATAAACTTAATATTAATAATGGGATCATCATTACAATGACAAGAGGTCGAGTGAATATCCTACTAACTCAATGAAAATGGTATTTGGGAAAAATAATAACCAATGTCACAATGAACGTTCATTATTCACTTAATTTCATTGATATTGACCTTTTTGTTTAAAATATTATTATAACATGATAACATTATGATTTTACAGCCAATCAACAAAACTTAGTGTCACATGCAAAACTGAGCTTAGCACCTTGGCTATTGCTCAGTGAAAACCAAAGATGAAGAAAGGAGCAAAAAGCACAGTCTCAGCTCCGTTAATTTGTTTTGGTAATACCGGTAATGCACAGCGCAATGAGATACATTTATCAGATATTTCTATAGATTTAGTTATAATCTTGTGACAACGGCGTGTAGTCGGCAAGAGAGTGAAAACTTTTAAAATGTTGAGTTGATTGTGGTGCACATGCACATTGACACAATAACTTTCAATAACAAACTGAGTACTGAGAAGCCACAATTATTTATTGTGCTCAACTGGCACCACTGTAAATAAAATTCAAATATTTATAACAGAAACAGTTTAGAGCCTATGATGTCAAAATTAGTAAGACTGGGTTTTTTATTGATGGCCATTGGGCTTGGCATTGATACTGGAAATAGTCATGCTCAAACTATTACTATGAAAAAATGATTATAATTATGAAGTGGATGCGTACACCGCAGCGGTGTACCTAGCGAAACCATCGGCTTTGGCCAGCGTAAACCGCTGCGGTGTACCTAGTGAAATCGTGGGCTTTGGCCTGGGTACACCGCGGCAAAAATGTACCAGTGGCCTGGTTTTAAGATATGCTTATTAGAGAAGATCTTGTGTGGTCATGTGGTAGAGTGGACGCTTGGGGATAATGTAGTTCGAAATCAATTCCCAGTTTTAAAATATTTTGTAGCAATTTAAACAATTTAAATATATGTTTAAATATTATATTAAATACACTTTATATATTTATATATATATATATATATAAGTGTTTCAACAAGTTGTGCCGGCCTCTAACTTTGAAAATACCGGTAAATTTAGTAATAAGACTTTAGACATTTGAAAACAAACTTAAAGTTTCTGAAAGCGCATGTATAGTGTATGTAACATGTGTAAGAGAAACATTATGAATACTAAGTGACTAAGTGATATTCTATTGTATTTCAACATTCTTCGTGTAGTTGAATATTTACATTTTACTTTTATGAACACCCAAAGAAAATACCAGTATATCATTAATATCATATAATTTTAATGTCATTAATGTGCATGGTCGTATTTCAACCTTGAACCATCTTGCTTTCACTATGCCTTATGCATTGGCAAAATGTACATACGATATCAAAGGTTCATTCACAACACTCAGTCTCACAGCAAATCTTTTGAAAACACCTCGATTTTAGAAACTTGCGGAGCGGTAGCAAACTGTATAGCAAAGCCATAGGTCTGCGTTTACCCTTTTCATGACGTAATTTGTTTCCAGAATGGCATGGCATGTGCTATTCTCAGGGTAAAACATGACGTTTTCTCACAGAAACCATTGCACAATGGGCTTGGGACAAGATTTGCGCTATGTCAAAGTTTTTGCATTTGTTTTTTTTTTTTAATTGTTAATAAATCGATACTTGCCAGGGGTTGGGGGTGGTGATGAGTTATGGGCAGAGGCTTAACCAAAAAGGGGGCATTCACAAATCACGGCTCAGGATAGGGGTTGTCCACAAAGGACGTCTGCACAACAAACTTACCTTTTGCATCCCCCCCTTTCCGCCGGCATTTTTTACTAATGTGTAATGCCAATGTAAAACTAAATCAATATTTAATTATTGTTCAAAGACTTTTAAAAATCACTGCAGTGTTTCGTATTTATCATCTTACTGCTGTTTTGTGTTGACACACGCTTGGTATCACAATGACTATGACAATACCTCGGACAACTTTAACTTCACGACTTCATGATCAATGTATGAGTATGTGATTCTCTTCCCGTAGTGTATTTGTGTCGTAATTATATCGTTGTGCTAACAAAATAGATTCACTGGCTTCCCATTCATTTTTACACCACGCCCCGAGGGATCACATACAATGTTATATTTATAATGCCACCCCCCCCCCCCCCAAAAAAAATGCACAATGGGCTTGGGACAGGATTTGCGCTATGTCAAAGTTTTTATATTTGTTTTTTTTTTTTTTTTTTATTGTTAAGAAATCGATCCTTGATGAGCTATGGGCAGAGGCTTAACCAAAAAGGGGGCATTCACAAATCATGGCTCTGGATAGGGGTTGTCCCCAAAGGACGTCCGCACAACAAACTTACCTTTTGCATCCCCCCCCCCCCCCCCCCCCCCCCCCTTTCCGCCGGTATTTTTTACTAATGTGTAATGCCAATGGAAATCTAAATCAATGATATTTAATTATTGTTAAAAGACTTTTAAAAATCACGGCAGTGTTTCATATTTATCATTTTACTGCTGTTTTGTGTTGACACACGCTTGGTATCACAATGACAATGCCTCGGACAACTTTAACGTCACGACTTCATGATCAATGTATGAGTATGTGATTCTCTTCCCATAGTGTATTTGTGGCGTGATTATATCTTTGTGCTAACAAAATAGATTCACTGGCTTCCCATTCATTTTTACACAACGCCCAGAGGGATCACATACAATGTTATATTTATAATGCCCCCCTCCAAAAAAAAAAAACAACAACAACTGGGTGGGGGGGCATGAGAGAATAATTTCAAATTAGCTACCCTTTTTAGGCCTATTAAGATTCACAATCATATGATAAAACTTACAACAATTAATAAATATATTTGTATTTCAATATATTGGGGGAGGGGGGAATAATGTGGTTAACTTTAAAAATAAATCATGGTTTAACATTACACCCCCAGCCCCCTCCCTTCCAAAAAATAATAAGAAATGCTTTACATGTACTTTGCCACATAAGCGTGGAACTTACTCAATATCTTCCCAAGGTAATAAACGAATTTTAAATAAATAGTTTTCAGTTTTAACACGAGTATAACATTAAATCTACAAGTACCGGTTAGGCCAACAAGTTAAAGACTCGCAAAGACCATAGTTTTGCTACTTTAAATCGCTGCGGTGTACACAGGCCACAGACCATGATTTAGCTAGTTACACCGCCGCGGTGAACGCAGGCCAAAGTCAATAGTTTCGCTAGGTACACCGCCGCGGTGCACATAGTGCGGGCCTTATAATTATAAATTAATAATACTAATTCTCTCACTAATTTTCAACTAGTATACTTAGGCTGCTGGGCTGACTAAGCGACTAATTCACTTCACTACTACTGATACTGCCTACTTACTCATTTTACTTACTCAGAATACTACTGTCTTGAACTTTAACCAAGTCTTAAACTACTTATTAGACTTCTACTTAACTAACTCATAACTATATACTGGTATTAGTAAAAAAAAATATTAAACAACAAAACTGAGGATGTTTTCTTAACACTACAAATGTTATCAATTATAAATGTATCTGGAATACATGTCTAAAAGGCCCCGGAACATTTGTTAAGTAAAAGTAATCATTATTCAATACCTGATAAACCATTATTTGTCTTGCCATTATATTTCTCCATTGGCAGGGCTGCCATGATTAAATTCTCGCAAAATCTCGTGTCTAACACTACAGCTTGGACGCAAAAATGTGTATAGGTAGTGACAGGCCAAACCCATTTCGTGTCTCTTTTTTAAATCATAACAAATCCTACATAAAATAAAATCAATAATTATATTATATTTTATTTTATTTTTATTGATAATGCTTACTTAATTTGAAAAAACTGCATATCCTTTTTTTAAAAATAACAATATATTCATCTTTTTGAGCAAAAAAAAGGGGTAAGTGTATATTTTCAGTAAAAATCTTTATCTTTGGCGTTAATTAAGTAGTTAGAGTTGTTTTAAGTGTCTATTCTGTGCTTATCTACATTTTGATTTTTTTATATTGACGTTGCGATTGCTGTTGCATGGATTTCGTCAAGAAGTAGAACAAAATTTATACCTGGCAATAATCTACTATGCCTTACGCCTTCACGATTTGCTGGCACTCAATAAAGTAAGGTAACTTTAACAAACGTAACTTCACTTCATGGTAATAACTTGAAGTTGCCATACAACTGATCAAAGTGGATTTTAAAATAATTAAGAACCTCTTTAGTTGTTACAATTCTAAGGTATGAGATCAATAACATAATTGGTACAATTATATTTTAAAAGATACCACAAATAAGTAATTATAATAGTTAACTTTACAGCTGTTAAAAGTGTATTACAACTGTTCTGAATTGTTTTTTGTGTAGTATGCTAAGAATAAGATTACTAAGAATTAGACTTGATTGACATTACATAGATAGACTGGCTATAGTATAGACCAGGGGTTGGCAACCTTTTGAGACGGAAGAGCCAAAAGATACAATTTACAAAATTTCCCAGTTTTTAAAGAGCCATTTAAATTTTTATTTCAATATAATTATTAATATTTGCGCATGGAACTGGAGAGCGGCATCTTGAAATCAAAATCAAAAGAGCCGCAGGTTGCCGACCCCTGGTATAGACATACTTGATATAGATTACTTAGAAAGTTACTAGTTACTTACTTAAAAGTAGTAGCCTACACAAAATTTAACCAACAGTATCGTATAATAGTGAATGGTATGAGTGTGTTTCTTTGTGTAACATAATTTACAACTTAAAAACTAAGTTGACTAAGCACAAGTTTGAAGTAGATCGTGGCTCAGACTCAGTACAAAATCAGTGTTTAGACTGCCAATTCATACTTATCGAATTATGGTTATCAACACTCTATTAAAATATTTAAAGTTGTAGGCTGTATAGTTGTAGTATTCTTATATAATATTATTAGTATTAGGCTAAAAATATTTAAATGTGTATGCCGCTGTACTGTAGGATGTAGGGTGTAGGCCTAGGGACTGTAGGTTTAGATGTAGGGTAGGCTAATCACTAATTAAATTAAGGGGGGAGGTACACCGAGAAAAATGGAAAAAAGCCTTTTTTCGATATAACAGTAACCATTGATATCAAATTAAAGTGTATTCAATTCTGCACAATTATATGTAATTATTTTTAATTTAAGTTAAATAGTTCTTGAGATATGAATTTTTTGTTAGAAGGGGGTTGTATCAGAATTTACACCAAAAAAAATCCTTATACTTTTTCTATCTCAATTGTATTAAAACAAGGATGACCTCACCAATAATTATTTAATACAATGATCAGTCCTTTAAATATGGCGGATTCCGTGGAAATAAACAAAACATTTTTGTGAATATTAAAATTGTCTTAATATTTTTTATAATTTGTTTATACAATGCCTAGTGATAACAATTCAAAGAAACGAGCGTTTCATGAAAATAGATATACTATGCCTAATATTGGACCCAATGATGATAGTTTAAATGAAATAAATTAATCAATACAATCTAATTCCATATTCATCTATGAATATGGCTTATTCCTTGATTTTGACTTCAATTAAAATTTAGTGGTTTTGAAAACACCAAATGCCACGCTCACCCAGAACAAGTCAGAATTTAAATTTATAGACATATATGGAGTTAATGGTTCTCATTTAGATTAAAGTGAAAATTAAGACATCTGTAAATCATTTCATTAATTTTTAATGTTTATAATAACATGGAATCAGCAGAAATTAATTTAATTCGGCCAATTTTTTAGACCTTTACCATCCAATTATTTTTTAGTAAATTTTTAGATATTTATACCCAAAATGCGAACAAATCGATGAATAATATTATATTGAAAATGTGCCCTAAGAACAAATATTATGGTTTAAGAGCTGTCCACATTGGTGTTGAGTAAGCAACCCTTCTTTTCAATGATGGATCCAAAGTATTGGAGGCTCCTCTAAGATTTTTCAGCTTTCCTTTGGACAGTTTACTTTCAATTATTTCATTATGATGGGTGCTAAGCGGATATCGAAGGCACAAAAAAACAAATGAATAAGTCCTTGGCAGATAGAAGAACCAGAAGAAGGCTTAAATTTGGGTTAGAAGAGTCAAAAGTTGAAGCCAAATGACATCCTTATATTTTAGGGGGTCATTAAAATTATACAATTTATTTACTTAATGAACAAAATTATTGCGCGTTCATTCACAAAATTTCGACATTTAATTCATATAAAAAATGATAAATTTTTTAAATATCAACCAATTTTTTTAAAATTTTGCAAGATGCTATATTATACACTTGTCTATGTCAGCAACTAAGGATATTGTAATATATTAATAAGTACACATTTTACAATCCATCAAAGTTTGATTTTAAAATGTCAAAATTAAGATACTTTGGGATGCTGTGATGCAAAAAGTATTCAATAAATTACATTTTTCCTAGTTGTCGTCAAAGCTAATCCATATTTCTATATGGGTAAAAAATTATAATAAATTTGAGCTTAAAACATTCTAACTAATTTTGTTTGTCTGACATGCCAGTTTCCAGCATCCCATTTTATTTTTTCATTTGTCAATGTTAGCAGACTATTATGTTGCACTACTAATGGTTATTTTATGTGTTATTATGGTAGAATAGCCATTCCTCTAGCTTCAGTGAAAATTTGACACTTGTAACTTAAATAGGTTGTTTTTTTTGGTGAATTTTTTTAGTAGTCGACTTGTGTTCAGTGCGTACCCCCCCCCCCTACTAACATTAAAATACTTAAATTTACTATTTGTAATTTGTAAGTGTTTTTTTTTTTTTTCCGGCTTCTATAACAGTTGTTAGTAAAAGTAGAAAAGTTCAGTAAGTTAGAGTTACACTACAGTAGAGTAGACTCAGAAGCCATATTTAGAACCTGCTATAATTTTACTATTGTATAACCCAAGTAGGTGTTTATTTTAGCCCTAAGTCTGAGTCCTGTCTACTTTTTATTTAATTTAATTTATGACCAATTAATTTAGGGACTTATAATTAGGCCCTAATCAATGAGTACCAACAATAAGCCATTAATGTTAATATTAGGTCTAAGAAGTAAACTAAAGAAACATTTTAATTTCGGCCAAATAAGCCAATCCTAATAAAAAAAATGAAATAAATTCTTGAGGAACTTGGTCAAAAGTGTAGTCGTTAAGCTGATACTAAGAATTAATAAGGCAATAAGGAGTTAATATACCCACTTGTTATTTTAATTATATTGGCCTATTAATGAAATATAATAATTTTGCATCATACCATCCTGTTTTTTTTCCCTGTCACTGTCTCTTTAAATCCTGTTCTTTCCTCTGTTGCGGTTGTTACCCCTTTAACAATTTCTTTCATTTTTTTTCCTATTGCTCATTTATATTGATGTTGTTGGCTTTTTCCCTTTTGAATAATTCTTGTTGAGATTGAATCTTTTTTTGATATGCCCCAGTAATTTTTGGGTCTCTACTTAACTTCTTACTATTGTACTGTTGTTTCTATTTTATTGGGCTTATTGTATATGTTAAAAATTCTTTGTTTTTATGTCTTTTACATGTATATGGTCTGGGTCTACGTCTCCCCCCTTAAAGCTGTGTATATCTAATAAGTCGGAGCCATGCCTCCAGGCAATGAGCATGTGATCTATTTGGATATGGGTAAATCCATCTGATGATATCCATGTCGCTTTGTTGTTTTATTGTTTGTGTTGGAATATTGATATTATGTTGCTGATTGTCATTCCTTTTCCTGTAGCGAAGTCTATTAAAGACTCCATTGTCATTGCTCTTGTCATGCATATGGTTGATCTGTGAGCAGGCCCTTTTTCAATGTTCATGTTGAAATCTCCAAGGACCATTTTGGTATCATGGATTGGTGCTTCATCAAATATTCTTTCAAGTTTTCCATACAAATTTACTTAATGTTATGACCTGCATATTCTGTTGTAGCTTGTGCGCAAATTAACGTGATGTTAAACATATTTCCTCTTATCTTTAAGGAGCATAATCTTTTACTCACTGGTTTGAATCTAATGATGGCATTTACCGACTCTCTTTTGACTGCAAACTCCCCTTCCTGGGGTGCTGGTGTCATTTCCTTTGTAGAATATTGTATATTCCTTAGTACTTAGTATATCTGAGTCTTTCCATCTTGTCTCCTGCAGTACAGCAACAGTGATTCTATATCTTATCAATTCATCACTGAGGCAGAGCAGGACTCCTGATTTGTGTAGACTCAGAACATACCAGGTCGCCATCCATAAATCATGTCCTTGACCAGGCATAGGTCGAAATCCAAAAATGTCAGTCTGTTTTTTCGTCTCTCATTTAGCTTTTGTAAAATTGTATTTTTTTTTTTTCGTTTGATCGTCTAGGCCAGGGGTCGGGAACCTTTTTGTCTGAGAGAGCCATGGACACCACATATTTTGAAAAGTAATTCTGTGAGAGCCATACATTATGTTTAAAACTAAAAAATCCACTTCTTATGCTGAGGTGCAGTAGACTTTAGCTCATTTGTGGAATGAAATGTTGATATGCAATTAATATGTAGATCAAAGGAGTCTAAAGAAAATTATTTTTTTGATTATCGAACATTTCTCTACGAGCCAGATGCAGGCATCAATAGAGCCACATCTGGATCGGGAGCCATAGGTTCTCGGCTCCTGGTCTTGGGGGATGCCCATTACAGTTCTCACAGTAGCCGCCTTTGTTTTGGGTCAGGTCCATAGCCTGTGTGATCTCTCCACTTCCTACAAGGAAGCAGGTTCTGACTTGGTCCACCCCAGGTATTTTATTTCCCGGCCCCCGCCTTATCTGGTGGGCTTTCCCCTATCCACCTCTTTGGACTTCGAAGGCGCTCAATGGAAGATCTATATCTCTGCATGAGAAATTTGATTGAGCTTGTAACTAAATTCATATTTATATTTGGCTAATGAATGTTTTGAAGATAATGGGAGTATTGAGCTTTCAGGTAGGCTAAATATTATTTTGTTTATTCCCTATTGCTTTGTAGTTGCACTTCTCTAAATTTAAAACTGGTTTTTAAAAAATGGTGAATTTCAAGTTCATTCAATTCACACCAAATGTGCTCTGTTTTTTTATTTTGATTTGAGTAAACAGAACCATGTGCTTTATTTCAAAACAAAACATTGATAAGGATTTTGATTCACAATGTTTTTTTTATAATTATTCTAACTTTGAGTTCCTTGGGTGTTGAAATTTGTTGGTAACTTATATGACATAAGTTGTTTACCATTAATCGTTGAAATTGTATTATTTTTTTTTTTAAACAGGGAAAAAATAATTTATGAACATTAATTTTAACAAAATAATTTAACACAAATGGAAATGATTTTAAAAAAAAAATTTAAATTGGAAAAGTTATTTTATGGTTCTGTAACACAAATTTGGTGAGTTTTTTCAGTCTGTTAAAATGCATATCATGAGAATCAGCACAGGAGAAAGCTGGAAAAAAAAATGCCAAAGGTCATGTGACCCTTGTGGCCTTATCATGTATGTGTGATATGTTTCAAGGGTCATTAAGAATATAGTATGATCCCTTTCAAAAATGTGTACAATAGAGGGGGGGGGGATGTTAAAGCCACCCCACACATATGGATTGACTAAAATTCTGTGGTCATCTCTATATTTTGTTTGAAGAATAACAGAACTTTCACTTCCTTTTGAGGAAGATAATTATAATTGTTGATTTTGAAAAATATATTTTTCAGAATGAATAATATAATTTTAACATTAATTTTTCTTTGCCAGGTTCTGTTGCCGAGACTATATCTGTCCCAACAACTGTGACACAATTGGTGGAATACACACTTTTAAAGCAGCCATTAACTTCCATGAAGTTTGCAGTTATGTGGAAAAGTCCACACTGATGCAAAAGAAAGAAAATGGTGCAGAGAATATATGATATCAATGCCTTAGATCCTCCTCTTTCAGTTTTAAATGCCATTCACTCACTGCTGTTTGTACTTCAGTCCTATCACTTAAATTGTAATGCTGCATTTTCACCACAAGATTTTTTTATCCTGAGCTAATAAAGCGCCAAGGAACTTTTAGCGTAACAAGGCAGGAGTTCATTGCATTGTCTTAATGGAAAGTATTATCAAGTGATTTATTGATAGTGTTTACAATGCCTGGTAAAACGCAGTTGAATGGGGTCTGTCGACAAAATATAACTCCTAAGAGATTGTACAGCGGGGGAGTCAGGAGCTGTGCTTCAACATGTATCATTGGCCTGATTGGATTTATCTGTGGTGTTCTCTTGGTCAATTGGTGTAAAGTTGGAGTTCTTTCTAAGTGTGGAGTGGGAGGCATGTGCTGCAGGGAAATTCGCCTGGGCGTGTCGGCCGCTGAAAGTCTTGAAGATTCTCACGAGGCACTTGATGACACTGCTGAAAAGGATAAAGATAATTTTATTTTCGTAGGAATCATGACCGCTAAAAAGTTCATCGATAACCGTGGTCTGGCATCTCACAGGACCTGGGCCAGCAATATCAATGGGAAAGTCATGTTTTTTTCCAGCGAAGGATCCACCTCTGGCTATGGGGTTCCCGTCGTTGCTCTCAACGGAGTTGATGACCACTATCCACCCCAGAAAAAATCATTTATGATGTTAAAATATATGTACGACCATTTTTTAGATAAGTATGAATGGTTCATGCGTGCTGACGACGATGTTTTTATAAAAGGCGATAGGCTCGATGAGTTTCTACGTAGCATCAACAGTTCTCAAGCCTTGTTTATTGGCCAGGCTGGTACTGGCAAAGCAGATGAGTTAGGAAAGTTAGCATTGCAAGCAGAGGAAAATTTCTGTATGGGAGGGCCTGGCATGATATTTAGCAGAGAGACCTTGAGAAGAATGGCTCCACATATAAGCTTTTGCTTACAACATCTTTATACAACACATGAAGATGTTGAGATTGGGAGATGTGTTCGCAGGTTTGCTGGTATCCAGTGTACTTGGTCTTATGAGGTAAGCATTTTTATTATCATTAGCCAATAGGATCATTCATTGTGATGTCATTGTTCTCAATAATTAGCTGTCCAGCTGGAGGATGTGAGCCACCTTCCCTTAGTTGAGAAATGTGACTTAACTGATTCTTCATTCAAGCCATATTTCCAATGGCAAAAATGGTAGTGTCATATGTTAAATAGTAATCAGGTGATCACTACTGGTTCTATTGATGAAGTTTTCAGTTTTTCCCCATGGGGCGGTAACACATTTCTCGTTGTTATGTAGATAATACTCAAGCTCGGATTCACCAGGTTTGTTCTCAAAATAAGCGGAACCTGTAACCGATCAAAAAAACTTCACTCAGCTCAGCCCTAATGTCTACTTCTAGCAGTTTTAAACCTGGGTCAGAAAGGACCTCACACTAAGATGGCCGGTGAATGTCTATTTCAGATGTGATGATGGTTGGGCTAGAGTTCATTTTGGAGAGAAGTGTATAGAATATTATGGTGGTTGAGAGAGTGCTTATTGTGTAGACGAGCAAGTAAGATATGATGGTGGTTGGGATAGCGCTTATTGTGTAGATGAGCAAGTAAGATATGATGGTGGTTGGGATAGCGCTTATTGTGTAGATGAGCAAGTAAGATATGATGGTGGTTGGGATAGCGCTTATTGTGTAGATGAGCAAGTAAGATATGATGGTGGTTGGGATAGCGCTTATTGTGTAGATGAGCAAGTAAGATATGATGGTGGTTGGGATAGCGCTTATTGTGTAGATGAGCAAGTAAGATATGATGGTGGTTGGGATAGCGCTTATTGTGTAGATGAGCAAGTAAGATATGATGGTGGTTGGGATAGCGCTTATTGTGTAGATGAGCAAGTAAGATATGATGGTGGTTGGGATAGCGCTTATTGTGTAGATGAGCAAGTAAGATATGATGGTGGTTGGGATAGCGCTTATTGTGTAGACATGTATATTTATTTATTTATTTATTTAGGCATTTTTATATAGCGCTTATCATAAAGCTCTAAGCGCTTTACAATTATTAAAACAAGTAAACTAAGTAAATACAAATGAGACACTAGGATAGTAACTACTATAGTAACGACAGTAGAATACATGTCCCAGGAGATGATGGCTTAATCATGACAGTGGGATACATGTATCATGTATATAATATATGAAGGTGGGGAAAGACTTTATTGTGCAGATGAGTGGAGGAGGAGAGTACAAATCTATTTATGTCAACCCCAAGAATCAGCAAAGGGAAGTTTCATTGGGAAAAGGGGGGGGGGGGTTGAGACCAAAACTTGACGGGGTTTGTTGAGTTCTTCATTACTGGAGGCGCCCCACGGTACATCTCACTTTGAGAAAAGATTTGCCAGATTATGCTTAGATTATGCTTAGATTATGCTTGATGGTTTCTATTGTTAATTTTAAATCAACCAATAGTTATTTTTTTCCCTTATTTATTTTTTGATGTTCTGCTGTCCTAGATACTGATACATAGTGGTAAAAAATCTTGCAAATCCGTGGGGGGGGGGGGCAAATACCCCTCACTACCCTTCCCAAATGACGCCCCTGACGTGCGTGTTGTTTAGTTTCCCGATGCCGCATTCTTGTACCATTACCCAAGCCGCGAGTGGTAGGAGAAGGTATCCTTGCCTGTTGATTACATTAGAAAGTTTTGTGGTAAACTCGCGAGCCGTATTGTGATGGCGGGACGAGTTCGCAGACAATGGGGGCAAACTATGCAGACATCTCCCGGCGATGTGGAATGGTAAACATGTGCCGCTGCACCGGAAGTGGTGAGGCTGAGATGGTCTCAAGAAGTCTCCACGTGGAGCCTCCATGCAGTCACCCAGTTCTTCATACCAAGTGTCTACCTAGTTTTTTGGGGGGAGAGGAAACCAGATGGCAATGGTCCGCCGTCTCATGGTTTAAAAGCAGGGGTTGGTCCACATGTGATTACATCACAAGGAAAAAAAAAGTGGAAAGTGGGGGGGGGGGGCAGAAACTTGTCTTGTATAGTTACAAATTGCGATGATTTTCAATAAGTTTTGTCAGTGGCGTCACCAGAGGGTGGGCTGGATTGTTGTGCTGTCAGTAATGACTACGTCATCCAATAACTTCTAACATTTCAGTTGTATTTCCCACTTAAAATCAGTGGCGTCACCAAGGTGTGGGCTGGATTGTTGTGCCATCAGCAATGTCTACGACATCCAATAGCTTGTGACATTCCTGTTGTATTTCCCAGTTAAAACAAGGCTTCCACCAAGATTAGTATTGCCATTGGTAGCCCCCATGCCGGCCGATGTTTGTCTCTGCAGTTGTACACGGAGGAAATGGCGTTGAATCACGCGCTCTGTTTTTGACACGAAGGCGTCATCATTCCTATCCCGTGTTATGGCGTCATCATTCCTATCCCGTGTTATGGCGTCATCATTCCTATCCTGTGTTATGGCGTCATCATTCCTATCCCGTGTTATGGCGTCATCATTCCTATCCCGTGTTATGGCGTCATCATTCCTATCCCGTGTTATGGCGTCATCATTCCTATCCTGTGTTATGGCGTCATCATTCCTATCCCGTGTTATGGCGTCATCATTCCTATCCTGTGTTATGGCGTCATCATTCCTATCCCGTGTTATGGCGTCATCATTCCTATCCTGTGTTATGGCGTCATCATTCCTATCCTGTGTTATGGCGTCATCATTCCTATCCTGTGTTATGGCGTCATCATTCCTATCCTGTGTTATGTCGTCATCATTCCTATCCCGTGCGATGGCGTCATCATTCCTATCCCGTGATATGGCGTCATCATTCCTATCCCGTGTGATGGCGTCATCATTCCTATCCTGTGTTATGGCGTCATCATTCATATCCCGTGAGATGGCGTCATCATTCCTATCCTGTGTTATGGCGTCATCATTCCTATCCCGTGTTATGGCGTAATCATTCCTATCCTGTGTTATGGCGTAATCATTCCTATCCCGTGTTATGGCGTCATCATTCCTATCCTGTGTTATGGCGTCATCATTCCTATCCCGTGAGATGGCGTCATCATTCCTATCCCGTGAGATGGCGTCATCATTCCTATCCCGTGAGATGGCGTCATCATTCCTATCCTGTGTTATGGCGTAATCATTCATATCCCGTGAGATGGCGTCATCATTCCTATCCCATGAGATGGCGTCATCATTCCTATCCCGTGAGATGGCGTCATCATTCCTATCCCGTGAGATGGCGTCATCATTCCTATCCCATGAAATGGCGTCATCATTCCTATCCTCCTTCAGCCTGAACATCACCCGTCACGCCCTACCTCTCCACCAGTCCGCCGTCATCAAGACAGTGTACTCATGTAGCACTTCCACTCATCAAGACAGTGTACTCATGTAGCACTCCTCCTCATCAAGACAGTGTACTCATGTAGCACTTCCACTCATCAAGACAGTGTACTCATGTGGCACACCCACTCATCAAGACAGTGTACTCATGTAGCACTCCCACTCAAGACAGTTCACTCATGTAGCACTCCCATCATTGAAACATGTCATCGCGCCCACATGGTCTAGCTGGCTACCTGTGAGCACCATATCCCGCTTTCGTTTCCAATTGGTTATTGATGTGACAAAGCTGGCCATAAGAAGCTGTCAGTTAGTAGGTCAAAATCAATTTTCCTTCCATAAGCAAATGGTGACTAGATGACATTGTTCCAAACGATACTGAAATTTATTTTGTATGGTGTGATAAGACGAAATTGTGTCAAATAAGACTGAGATATTTGGGTGGTTTGATAAGACGAAATTGTGCCAAATAAGACTGAGATATTTGGGTGGTTTGATAAGACGAAATTGTGTCAAATAAGACTGAGATATTTGGGTGGTTTGATAAGACGAAATTGTGTCAAATAAGACTGAGATATTTGGGTGGTTTGATAAGACGAAATTGTGTCAAATAAGACTGAGATATTTGGGTGGTTTGATAAGACGAAATTGTGTCAAATAAGACTGAGATATTTGGGTGGTTTGATAAGACGAAATTGTGTCAAATAAGACTGAGATATTTGGGTGGTTTGATAAGACGAAATTGTGTCAAATAAGACTGAGATATTTGGGTGGTTTGATAAGACGAAATTGTGTCAAATAAGAATGAGATTTTTGGGTGGTTTGATAAGACGAAATTGTGCCAAATAAGACTGAGATATTTGGGTGGTTTGATAAGACGAAATTGTGTCAAATAAGAATGAGATTTTTGGGTGGTTTGATAAGACGAAATTGTGTCAAAAAAGACTGAGATATTTGGGTGGTTTGATAAGACGAAATTGTGCCAAATAAGACTGAGATATTTGGGTGGTTTGATAAGACGAAATTGTGTCAAATAAGACTGAGATATTTGGGTGGTTTGATAAGACGAAATTGTGTCAAATAAGAATGAGATTTTTGGGTGGTTTGATAAGACGAAATTGTGTCAAATAAGACTGAGACATTTGTGTGGTGTGATAAGACTTCGTGTAGTTCACCAGCTATAAATACATTGAGTCGGCGATGACATCCTATCCAACTCTTATTTAGACCATAGTTTTCATGTTGGCAAAAACCCAAAGAAAGAGAACAATCTATCCATTCATAATGGTTTACGCTGTTGTTGTCAGCCGCCCTCATTGACGGATGTAACTATAGCGGATCTATTGGAATGAAGTGCAAATGACATTTTAAAAAAATATGACTTTGCCAAAGCTTTTGTCTGCTTGTAATGACAAAAAGTACTGTTGGTCAGATGGCTTGTAATAACAAGAAGTACTGTTGGTCAGATGGCTTGTAATAACAAGAAGTACTGTTGGTCAGATGGCTTGTAATAACAAGAAGTACTGTTCGTCAGATGGCTTGTAATAACTAGAATTACTGTTGGTCAGATGGCTTGTAATAACAAGAAGTACTGTTGGTCAGATGGCTTGTTATAACAAGAAGTACTGTTGGTCAGATGGCTTGTAATGACAAGAAGTACTGTTGGTCAGATGGCTTGTAATAACAAGAAGTACTGTTGGTCAGATGGCTTGTAGTGACAAGAAGTACTGTTGGTCAGATGGCTTGTAATGACAAGAAGTACTGTTGGTCAGATGGCTTGTAATGACAAGAAGTACTGTTGGTCAGATGGCTTGTAATGACAAGAAGTACTGTTGGTCAGATGGCTTGTAATGACAAGAAGTACTGTTGGTCAGCTGGCTCATCTTTTGTCAACACTTCTATGGTGTGTGACGTGACGTCCGGGCCTATTCTTTCCTCGCATAGTCGACAAGCCCTATCCTAAATTGTGACGTCAGTGTCCAGAGGGCGACACTCAGGTAGCTTAGTAAATACCGGGATGGGACAGAATGCTAGTTCTTTCTTTGATCTAGTCTTGAACCACCGATACGCCCTGCAGGTTTGCCTTGACTAAGAACTCGTGCGCTGTGCAAGGGATGGGTGATTCCCACTGCACTTTAGACCAGTACGTCCCAAACTTAGAACTTCGGCGAACCGATCTACCATGGAGTATTGAATGAGAAAGGTGGGCCTCCTTATTATGGGCAATCTCTACCGGGGAGTATTGAATGAGAAAGGTGGGCCTCCTTATTATGGGCACACTCTACCGGGAAGTATTGAATGAGAAAGGTGGGCCTCCTTATTATGAACAATCTTATGGTGGGTGATGGTAGACAGTGCCACATGGTTGCTGGTGGTAGACAGTGCCACATGGTGGCTGGTGGTAGATAGTGCCACATGGTGGCTGGTGGTAGACAGTGCCACATGGTGGCTGGTGGTAGACAGTGCCACATGGTGGCTGATGGTTTAAGCAGGGGTGTCAAACTCCATCGCTCGGCGGGCCAAAAAAAAAATACATATGTAAGTGAAAACAGGAAAAAAAATTAATTATTAAAAATCGTTGGCATACCCATTTTCGTTCTTATGCCAATTTGTCAGAGCTGGATGTTTTACATCTTTTCTTGGCTACGAGTTCGTTTATTTTGGGAGTAATGTTCTGTGTCATTGAGATTTTCATGATGGGCTCCAAGTGTCCATCAGTGAGACTAGAGGCCGACCGAAAGTGATTTTCTGATTTCGGCCGAAGCCGAAAATAGGCCGAAAGTTTAAAATGACTTTCGGCCGAAACCGAAAAAAGGCCGAAAGTTTAAAAATGAATTTCGGCCGAAGCCGAAACCGAAATATTTAGATATCTTGAAATTCGTTCCCGCATACATTTTGCATACATCGAAAATGATTTGGGAAAGTATAAATATTTACATTCTTTTTATAAAAATGAGATAATTATGAATATTAATAAATAAACATCTCATATGGCCCGCGAGCCATTTGTGACCCGCAAGACGATATTTTGCGGCCCGCTACATGACAGAAAAGTTTAGTGTAAATGCGCCGGCCCGTTTCCCCCATTCTCATAGCTATAACGTGACTCTCCGCGACGGTTTCAGTCGAATCTCACCAACTAGTCTAATTCTGTTGTTTTTTTTTTTGTTGGTTTTTTGTAATGTTTCTATATATTTTTTAATGCAACAGTGAGTGGGTGGATGAAAGTGAATCCTAGTTCTTGAGAACCCTTAATGATTTTATTGTTATTTATAAAGATTGAGCAGATTGTAACAGTTGTAGTCGCTTTTTTGTGGATTACTTGATGAGGCCCACTCTCATTCAGACACTACCTCCTGCGCCCCCCC